>BPTQ01000006.1:81570006-81581726 GCA_019973895.1 Chrysanthemum seticuspe | reverse complement strand
CCACCTACGGGCTGTGGATCAGGCATACAGTGGGTAAAGACCCGTCCGTCCTCCACGGTGTTACTTAACAAACTACTAACTAACATATCATAACTACGACTACGAGCTTTCTATTGAATGCTTATACTTGAGGTGACCGACTCTTTAACGACTGAATTTTCTAATTCCTAACAATCTCCCCCTAAGGGAGGTCACCTCAATTTAAAATGATTACAAACAGATATTACATTAGATTGTTCTAGGATTCTTGATTAAGTCCTTTGCTCAGTAGCTCGTAGTCTTTGAATCTTCATTATTGCATGTTTGGGAATTCCAAGTGGAGGTCTTTAACTGATCCACCTGAGAATGATTGTTGAGCCTGCTTTAAGATCATCAGTCATATTAAATCTCTGACTCTTCCTTTGTGATGTTGGTATTATGTGATGTTGTGACTTTTGGACCGACATGCTCACATTCTGGATCATGATTTCTTGTTATCAGAGTAGCGGAAGCTTTCGTTGATTCATGATATTGGCAGCGGCGTTGCAGAAGCATGGAGTGAAAATATCAGAGTCATTGATGCACTAATCATGATTTCTTTTAGTGATGAATGTGTTGTGTGAGCATGTGGCTATGGATTGACCGCTTCAGTCTGATCAGCTGCAAACGTAGGGAGTACATGCATACAACAGTTAGCAATAAAGCGCACGAAAGTGTCTTTGATCACTTTCGATGAATTGAGGTACACGGCCCACGGTTCCCCGTTGATCAGTACAAGTACTGCCTGTGATCAGGTATAATTCCGAAGAATTTCCTTGACAGGGTTTCGCAGCTGCTCTAGCTGTTCTCAAACCGGAACATCTCAAAGAAGACAACACGGAGTGAGTAAACCAGCGAAATGAGATTCACTGATTGATGAAAAGAGATTTGAGAAACAATCGTGTATTGCTCAATAGAAATTGTTTTTGCAATACAACGAAGGTTTTAATGAAAATCAATTATCAATCAAAACACCTTTTATTTTGAGAAATAAGTACACAGTCGACGTGCTAAAGAAAAGATTTTTTAAGCACAACGACCGATTTTTCAAAGGTATCCGTCAATCCATAACCTGAACCAGGATTGATTCAAAAGATTGAATCGCTCCATTGTTTTTGTTCAGTTGTCACATGATTGATCTATTGAATAGACCTCACATGCCACCTACCAGGAGCTTGTTAGATGTTGGCTCCAGAAGGCTTTCCATCTTCATTATGAATATTTTTTCATATCACTCGGATGTTCTGGCAATACCACAAGGATAATGCGTAGGACTCAATATATAATCTCTCTTTCCACATTGTGTGAAACAGAGAGTCTTCATTGAAAATGTCCTAATGAGATTTATTGATGATCTCGAGGCTTTAGACTCAATTTGTGCATATTTGGTTCCTGTGCCGGAGACTAGGGAGAGGGTCTCCTTCTTCAATATCAACAATATCTAAGAGAAAGTCGATAGATTATGTAGGTTCCCCGTGAGAATGAAACAAGCCCTTTTAAGAGGAACTTGAGTGGTTTGGGAAGTTGTAGTGCAGAGCGTCACTGGGTCATTGACGTCTTGTCTTCAATACCGATGTTACCATCAGTAGCATATGAATTGTACCCGGTTTCTGCCCTATGGTTGAATAAATGGAGGGCTATTTCTTTTAACCCTTTTCTCATTCAATTCTTTTTCATTCTTCAACCCCTTCAGTGCTTACCGAGACTTCATAGCTAGAACCTTGTTGGGTTTGTTCCAGTACTAGCTCTGTCTCAGTCCGCACTCTTCCCATATCTCATTTTTCTCCTTTTATCATCATACCTAAGGACTTCTACACTAACTAGTGGATTGTCCCTGGGTAGATCCCTCCGGTTCTGGCGGATCATGGGACCATAACCTAACCTTATCATCCTTATATCACCATGCATAAAGTAGGATTGGTCGGTCTTTTGGTATAGTTCTTCCGCCTTGAAACCAATTGAAACCCATTTGAAAATCAATCAAGATACTTGTGATCTAAAATCAAAGCATTTTGTATCTCAATTGTTTGATAATTTTAGAAATGTTCCCCCTCAACATATGCATATAATTCAGAAATTGTTTTAGCATATGGAGGCAAGAGATCTTTGAAATCGTTAGATTAAGAATGACATGTCCAATCTTTTGATTAGCATTTTCTAAAATGATCATCATCACTTCCCAATCAATTTACTTTAGATACAACATTTTGAGGAAGGCTGAGGTTTTCAAAGGTTTGCTCCCCCTTAATATGTGCCTTGAAATATGAAAGAGTTTGCACATATTAGAGGGAACCTGCACTTAGAGACAATTCAGTCACAATTCAATAATTTGAGGTTTAAAATAGATGCTCCCCCTCAACATGTGCATGGAAAATTTGAAATCGTTTGTCACATGTGGGGAGGAGAGCTTGTACACCCTTATAAAACCATTTATCGAAATATCAGTTTAAATTTAATTTAAATCACAAATTCTCCCCCGATCACAATTTTCAAATCATTTGAGATTTGTGATCTCTTGTAGAATTAAATTGATTTTGAAAGATTTTAAAGAGAACTATGACTTGATTATGAAAACGTTTTAACTGATAAGGATCGAATTTTGAGACTTTAGACTCCAAAGATTAAACATGCTTGAATATCTTTTGAAAACTTAATAATAATAACCACGGTCTGGTACCATTTTTTGAAAAATACACTTTTTAATTTAATTGAATAATCCTTCTCCCCCTCAATCAATGACATAAGTTGTTGATTGAGAGATAGATATTTATGACAACTGTTAAGTTCAGATGATTTTCAAAAATAGAGTCCAAGTAATTTTTCAAAGCAATTAGTTTTCATTAGATAATAAGAAATTGTATTTATAGAATCAGAGCATGAGATTTGAAAAACCAGATAAAGCATGGCTCTGTTCTTTCTTTGAAAATGGGTTACTGCCTGAAATAACAATAAACCACTATTTTTCTCCGCCTTTTTTTTTTTTTTTTTTTTTTTTTTTTAACAAAAACTATATGCATTCGAAGAACATCTAAAAACCCTTGAAATTCTTTGAATGTCAGCACAAAGTCCGTAGATGATATCGAATAAGGAAAAACATGACATAATAACAATATTTTTGGAATTTTTCAAGATTTTTTTTTTTTTTTTTTTTTTTTTTTTGAAAATTTTATATTTTTATATTTTCTTTTTGAGGGTTTTTCAAGTTTTGTATTTTGCTTTTTGAATAAATATATACAAGAGATAGATGAATAAAGACCTTTACTACTCGTCCTCCTCTTGAAGACGCTTGAGTGTTTCCGGTTGTAAACTCTTTAGACCAAGACGTGGAAGGATAAACTCAAAACGTTCTCTAGGAAGAGCTTTAGTGAAGATGTCTGCTAACTGGTATTCAGTCATCACAAAATAGAGTTCCACCACACCTTTCTCCATTTGTTCCCTGATAAAATGATGTCGAATGTCGATATGCTTTGCTCTTGAGTGTTGAACGTTGTTGCATGAGAGAGCAATAGAACTTTTATTATCACAGTACAGAGGGATTTTGTTGAATTCAAAGCCATAGTCAAATAATTGGGATCTCATCCATAGGATTTGAGCACAACAAGATGACATGGCTATGTATTCAGCCTCTGTAGAGGAAATAGAAGTACTCATTTGCTTCTTTGAAGACCAGCTCACAAGCTTATCACCCAAAAACTGAGCACCTCCAGACGTACTTCGACGTGTATCTTGACAACCTGCATGATCAGCATCTGCATAGGCAGTTAGTGACATACCGGTGTCCTTCGGGTACCATAGTCCCATATTGATGGTTCCTTGGAGATACCGAAAGACCCATTTAACCGCTTCAAGGTGTTTTTTAGTAGGCTTAGACTGATATCTAGCACACATGCACACAGCGAACAGGATGTCTGGTCTACTAGCTGTGAGGTACATCAGGGATCCAATCATACTACGATATTTCGTTTGATCTATCATGATCCCTGAGTGGTCCTCATCCAGCTTGGTTCGTTCAATCATGGGAGTGTCAACAGGGTCACTAGAATCAAATCCAAATTTCTTTAACATCTCATTTGCATATTTAGATTGATTAATAAAAATGCCTCGGGACTTTGTGAAATTTGTAATCCCAAGAAAAATGACATTTGTCCCATCATTGACATTTGAAATTTGGAACCCATTTCATTTGAAAAGCGATCACATTCATTGGGGTCAGTCGAGGCAAATATGATATCATCAACATATATTTGAACGTGAATTAAATATTTGCCTGACTTTTTGGTGAACAACGTTGGATCAACTGCTCCTTTGCTGAATCCGATAGATAGAAGAAACTTTGATAGCGTATCATACCATGCCCTCGGAGCTTGCTTTAAACCATAATATGCCTACTTCAAACGATAAACATGAGTAGGATGCTCTGGATTTACAAAGCCTTCAGGTTGGCTGACGTAGACGACCTCTTTAAGATCTCCGTTAAGAAATGCGGTTTTAACGTCCATCTGATAAACAACCATGTTCTTGCTAGCAGCATTAGCTAAGAAGATTCTGATCGCCTCGATACGAGAAACTGGAGCAAAATATTCCTCAAAGTCTATCCCTTCTTCTTGACGATAACCTTTAGCCACTAACCTAGCCTTTTTTTTCAAAACATCACCATGCTCATCAAGCTTCACTTTGAAGATCCACTTAAGTGCAATGATCATAGCACAATCTGGAGCTGTCTTCATTCATAGCAGTTTTAACATCTTTTGGTTCGATCTTTGAGAGTACGGAGTTAAAGAAGCACCATAAGGCATCAATAGCAAGCTGTTTACGAGTGGATACCGGACGAGAAGGGTTTCCAATGATGTTATCCAATGGGTGATCATGTGTCCATTTTCTAAGATGTTCATGTGGTTGTGGTTGTGGAACCGAAGTAGCAGAGTCGATGTCTCCTGATGAAGATGGTTCAGATGATGATTCAAGAGCAAATATATTTTCAAATGGAGCATCTTCGGGAGTAGCAAAGGGATTAACTTCATCCTGTGAATCAGAAGCATTTCCATGATGTACATTGGATGATTGAAGATTTGTTGATGAAACAGATTGATCAGCAGCAGGCGCTTCTTGGCTTAATGACATAGAAACTGAAGGATTGACTTCATTGACAGAGATAGAAGCAGCCTCTATTGAAGGAGTTGACAATTCAATAGCACTTGGCTCACAGTCTTCATCAAACATAGGATCAAACAATTTCTTCAAATCATCTTCAGGTGGAGGTACATATGGAGTTGCTGGAGAAGAGTTTGGTACAAGAGATGAACCAATGAGACTGTTTGGAAGTGTGGGTCCTGAATTGGATTGTCCAGGAGCCATTTGACCGGTCAGCCCATCAAACGTAACGTGAATAGTTTCCATGATATTTCGGGTCCTCTTGTTGTAGATTCGGTATCCTTTTCTGTTTGGTGCATATCCTACAAAAACACCAATGTCTGCCTTAGCTCTTAGTTTACCTAAATCTTGACCATCATTCGTAGGATAGCACAAAGCACCAAATACATGAAGGAATGAGAGATTAGGTTTTCTGTTGTGAACAAGTTCATATGGAGTTTTTCCATGAACAGTGTGAATCAGGGATAGATTCTGTGTGTAGCATGCAGTGGCAATGGCTTCACCCCAGAGAAACATTGGAACCTTTGAGTAAATCAGCATTGTTCTTGTGGCTTCCACAAGAGTTCGATTTCGTCTTTCAACTACACCGTTCTGTTGAGGAGATCGTGGAACACTTCTTTGATGACTGATTCCCACACTTTCATAAAATTCACTAAGTTGTTTGTTAACAAACTCAGTTCCATTGTCTGTTCGGATGATTCTGACAGTTTTGTTAAGACGAACCTGCAGCTGTTTGATGAGTTTGATGATGATATCTGGAGTTTCATCCTTTGTCCTTAAGAACTTGACCCAGGTGAATCTAGAGTAATCATCAACCACAACTAACACATATTTCTTCCCAAAGATATTCTGCTCTCTCATGGGTCCACATAAGTCCATGTGAATTGTATGAAGAACTTCTGTAACAGAGTTTGTAGGTTTGGGTTTATGGGCATACTTCTTGCTTTTTCCCGCATGCTGAACAAAGATGATCCTTTTCATACTTAAGTCTAGGTAAACCTACAACCAAGTCCTTTCTGGAGAGATCATTGATGGTGCCGAAGTTCAAGTGATTGAGACGACGATGCCATAACCATGACTTTGTTTTTGAATCCTTTGACAACAAGCAAATTGGAGAAGACTTCATCATATCATCGATAGAGATGGTGTATAGATTTGAACCACGTGTTCCTCTTAAAAGTTCCTTACCATCAAGTTCTCTAACGAAACAGGTATGTTTTCTGAAGGCTACTTCTAGATCAGAATCGCAGAATTGACCAACAGAGAACAAGTTATGACCAAGACCTTCCACATAATACACTCTGGAGATAACACTTTCACCAACAACATAATCTCCATAGCCCATAATTGCACCGAAATGATCATTTCTGAATCTAACAATCCCGATGAATTTGCTCATGAAGTTCATGAGCCACGACCGGTTTCCAGTCATATGCTTGGAACAGCCTGAGTCCAGGTACCACAGAACGATTTGAACGATCTGCAGTTGAACACAGACAAGAATGGATAACTGGATAATTGGGATCTCCATGCAAGAATGGGTTCCATTTGGTTAGTAACAGTGATTGGAACACCCACATCATAATTAGAAACATTCATATCGGAAATAGAAGCAATGGAATCATTATGAATAGATGCAGTACTAGTGTCCATATTTGCCCTATTCAAAGTATGTTCACTTCTTAAGGGAATATTTCTACCAGTAGGCATCCATTTTTAAGAGGGCATTGTTTGATTAACCTTATGGCCAACAGGTATCCATTGATAACCTATCTTACTAAATGTTCTTCCTGTGGGCTTCCACTGTTTTCTAACTTTCTTTCGCCTTTGCCTTTTTGCCTTCTTAGCATGATATTTTGCATTAACACTATTGACTAGGGATATGACAGCATTAGACAAAGCATTCACACCACATTCATGATTAGTAACAGAATTCAAGCAGACATCATTACAAGGTTTGCAAATAGTATCAGAATTCGAATTAATTACAGTACGCCTATGGCTAATACTAGAATCAACACGATTCGTTTTATTCGACTCAAACTTAAAGTTCCTAGGTTGATCTTCTACTTTATTCCAATGCACATTCTTAGCTTGCGAGGTCCTATCATTCCTTGTATTGTCTTGAGACTTTGACCTGCTCGCTTTAATGTCACTGTTTACTCCTGTAGAGGGAATGGGAACATTAGTTGGTTTTGCTAATTTATGCATTTCCTGTTTAGATGTGCTGGGATCTGAACTATTTGAAGGCACATTAAAGTTCACTCTCTTAACAGTAGAAGTGCTGGGATTTGAACTCCTAGAGGGCACACTCGAGTTCACATTCTTAGCACTAACAGATTTGGAATCTGAACTACTTGAAGGCACACTAAGGTTCACGTTCATAACATTTGGCATTGAATTACTTGCATGCTTGGCACTAGGCATTGAACAAGGTATCAAGGAATTGACTTGCTCACCTAAGGTTTTAGGGCATATTGTAATTAAGCATTCTAGAAGTTCTTGAGATCGTTTGGCATATAATCATGCATGACCAATTGCATTATCAAGTGGTTTCTCTAACTTATCCTCTTCAACAATCTCACGGAGACATTATAGGCTGTCCTTAAGATATGAGAAATATGTTTGAATTGCCAGTTTGTTATTCCTAAGATGAGGAGGAACATATTTCACAGACAAAGCATATTTATTACAAACATGCCCCTTTGAAGCACCATTCTCCCCATTGGTCATTGGCATTTTCCCTTTTACCTGACTCTTAAGATTCTCAATTTCCTTTTGCAACGAGGTTATTTTTTTGTTATTTTTGTTACGAGTGACTTTAATTGACTCAAATAACTTATTGAATTGACGTTTAACCTTTTCATTTTCTTCTAGAAAACTTTCATTTTCCTTTTGTAAGGCATTAACCAAGTTTTGAAGATGAAAATTTTGAGAATTCCGAGAATCTAAAGGAGGAGGCATTTGGGAGCCAGTCATATTGTTCTTTTCACCTTTTAATTGAGAGATTTGGGCTTTCAACTTTCTGATCGTGTTACAGTGAGCTTGAATTTGTTCGTCACGTTTGTTTAGTTCAAAAACTGCATCAAACTCTGGAACATCCGCGGATATCTTGATGTTTGAGGTTTTAACATTTTCTTTAAGATGTTGATATTTTAGTTGCAAGTCAAAATGTTCAACTTCTAGCTTAGAAAAATGTTTTACAAAATTATCGTGATCATCTTGTTCAATTTTATCACTTAGTTTAGATTTTTTGATTGCAAGTTCAATGACACGATCATGAAGACTTTCAACGCAACAGATAATTCATGAAATTGAGAAGCAGTAATAGAGCAATTAGTAGCAGTATAAAACACATCTTGAGAGATACATTTAGAGATCAGATTCTCATTTGAGGTATGCAAGTTCTTCCTCTCAATTTCATTATATTTTAATGCCCGCTCATAGTCACTAACTTCAATTATCATTGCCTCAAATTTTTTTTCCATCCCTTTAATATCTGTATCCATCCCCTTTTTAAGACTCTCAAAGTGATCTTTTAATTTTTTAAAGAAAGGCATGACTTTAGTTAAATAACATTCTTTTGTTTGTTCAAAACCCCTTTCCCCTTCAGTTATCCCAGTGGGTGTGATTCTTTTCTTACAAGTTTTCTCAAAATCAACAAATAATTGAAAGATCACATATTGACTGATTAAGGTCTTGCTCTTAGTGGCAATAGTTCCAGGAACTAAATGCATTGGTGTATTGGGAGGATACACAGTCGATGCAGGCATTCTCCTAAGGGGAGGGTTTGTTTCAATAATATTTTCAGCTTTTTGCTTATCTAAGTCCTTTTTCCAAAACACTTGTTCAGGTGTTAACAAAGTTTGAGGCTTAAACTTGTTTAAGGAAATCCAATTTTCCTTTTTGTAATCATGGGGTTTGATCATTATGTTATTCTTTTTACATTCAGGATCATCTAGCTTCTTATTCATTTTCTCCCTAGATGCATCATCTAATTTTCTATCTTCCTCAGTGCACTCAACGCAACTAGGTTTCTGTCTAGGCTTAAGGATTTCATTACCATCATAAATTACATTTTGAGCTGCTTTAGTTATCTTTCCGTACTCAGGGTTGGGTTTATCTATGATGGGAACACTATGCTTATTGCTTAAAACTCTATGCTTAGTGACCATGTGAGCAGTTTGAATGGTATTCCCTTGTACGTACAACTTATTTTCAAGCTTGTTTTTCAAGGTTTTTAGATTAAAAAAATCATTCAAAAGTTTTGATTTCTTAGCACAGAATTCTTGCTTAAGCATTTTAACATTTTCTTGAAGTTCTTGTTTTTGCTTAGCACTTTTAGAAAGCTTTTCTTATAAGGAGGTTAACTCTTGTTTTAATACTTCTTCTCTAAACTTACTTTGTCTAATAGTTGTACGCATTTGGTCATCCATCTCCTGCTCACGAGTGGTTAACTCAAACTTAGCTCGTTGTTAATAAATAGCAACACGTTCTTTATAAGCATTAAGTTCAGAGATAACAGAATCATCAGGGACACATGCAGTGTATTCATCAAAAACATAGTCATTGTTGACTGCAGAAGATGCATCACTTGGTACAACTTCACTTTCACTTTGTTTCACATATTGATCATATGGGACAACATTGATATTACCCATATTTTCAATAATTGATTCAATAGTTTCAGTTGTTTATACTTTGTCATGCATCTTTTGCACATCAGCATCATCGTATAGTTTTAATACCTCTGAGATGAGTTTGTCTTTGGATGGGCCAGCTTGTGGTGAAGATGAGACCTTAGGAGAGACCATTGAAGAAATGCTAGCCATGAAAATGGTTTGTGCAGTAGGTTCTTCATCAACATCAGAGTCGTATGCATCACAATCAGCTACTTGAAAGGCATTCTGATGATTGTGGCCTATCTCCTGAATTGGTTGCTCATCCACATCTGCATCATATGTCTTAGCATTTCCTTCAGCCAAAAACAACAACTCCTCTTCATCCAAAGCTGCACCATTATCCTGAGCTTGCACAAGCAACATCTTATCCCTGAAGAATTCTGCATTCTGAGGGCGTTTTGGCGATGTGCAGTTCCTTGCAATGTGTCCCTCACCTCCATAGTTGTAACACTTGATCGGCTTTACTTGTCCTTGATTTCCATTCCTTCCTCTATTCTGATTTTCCACATACCCTCCTCCTACTCCACCTTTTCTTTGTTCATATTATCATTGTTCCATCTGCAGTTGTATCAATTAAGTCTCTAGTAGTCTCAACCCGATAAGGTCCTTCATCGATTGACTTGAGAATGTTGACCCCATTTTCCTTTCCAAGACAGTACAGTCTGATTCTTTGAGCCCATGAATCATAATCAGTTCTGTCAAGCATAGGTGGACGAGTATCTGACCCTGCTGCTTGAACGTCCTCAGCTACGGAAGAAACAATAGTAGGAACGATGTTTGCCATGATTACAAGTTCTACGGGATTTTACAATTCTTTGATTAAACCTGGAAATTGATTCTTTCACGGGATTTTACTAAACCAAAAGAACAACCGTAAGAATGTATCACGAAGAAGTGACAAGTAGCAAAACACACAACTCGCTTAGTTATCAACTCGCTAAACAACCAACTCGCTCAAGGAGACAACTCGCTTAAGGAATCAACTCGCTAAATAGCTAAGTCGCATTAGCATCAACTCGTAACACTGTCAACACGCTTAATGGAACAAGTCGCTAAATAGCTAACTCGCTTTAGTATCAACTCGCAAGACACACAACTCGCTTAGAACCCAAGTCGCATGAAAATCAACTCGCTAAATAGCCAAGTCGCATATACTAACTCGCATACAGAAACAAAGCAACTCGCTTTGAAGAAAAACAAGTCCGAGACTCAACTCGCTTCGTCCTATATTCACAAATAACCATTTTATCAATAAAAAAACAACCAAACCACAATGATTTTAAGCCTTCCAATTCAAAACATAAACCCATATGATGATCCTAAACACAAAAGTACAAGCAAAATTCAAACTTTAACACTAGAATTTCTCCAAGTGAATCCAACTCTTCTAAACACTTAATACCCCAAAAACCTTATGAAATCCACCAAAACAAAGAGCATGAAAGATGAGTGATCAAACCATGGCTCTTGATACCAATTGTAAGATATAGGATTTCATAAACACACTAAACCATAATCCAAGTTGGCGTATAAAAGTGTTAGAGAGAGAAAGTTCTAGAGAGAGAAATGGAAGAGAGTTGGGAACTATGTGAAACAAAGAAAAATAGTATTGAAGCTCCAACCCTCTACCTTGGGAGGTAGAGGGTATTTATAGTGTCTTACAAGTAAACGCCACCTACGGGCTGTGGATCAGGCATACAGTGGGTAAAGACCCGTCCGTCCTCCACGGTGTTACTTAACAAACTACTAACTAACATATCATAACTACGACTACGAGCTTTCTATTGAATGCTTATACTTGAGGTGACCGACTCTTTAACGACTGAATTTTCTAATTCCTAACAATCTCCCCCTAAGGGAGGTCACCTC
>BPTQ01000006.1:81395259-81569906 GCA_019973895.1 Chrysanthemum seticuspe | reverse complement strand
GATCAAGACACAACTTCTACAACTGCAATAAGCCTCGTTCTCATCCTTATCATGATACTTGGTACTCTCTGCACTATCTTGGTTTGTTACATTTAGTTTGTGTTATTTGTGTTATTTCTCAATTTTTGTGTTATTTTTCAATTTCTTAGTTTAAAAAAAAAAAAAAAAAAAACTAACTTTTATGCAGGTTTATTTGTTGTACAATTCTGATGGTTTTTAACTCACCTGATATACCTCGTGTATGTCAAAGAGTTGGCTAGTCCAAAGGGTACAGCTTTGGTAAAGACACAACAAATCTGTTGATAGCTGTAATGGTTTGCTCAAAATCATAGGGTCTACAACCACCCATGCTTAACTGCTGAGGGTTGTATAGTCATCAATTCACCATGGTCTATTCCTTTTTGGAATCCAAGAATTGGCTAGCCCACATGAATATGGGATGTGGTAAAGGCAACTGACTCCATATTTGGTTCTCAATTCACCAATACTAAGAATTGACTAGTCCTGAGCAAACGGCTACAGGTAAAGACAAGTCAAATCCGTTTCTATGGTTGCTGGTTTGCCACTAAATCAGATGGTTATCAATGTACCATAGTTTTCGAACTCAAACATCTGGCTACTCCAGTAGTAATGGCTATTGGTAAAGAGACATCAAACCCATTAATTTCAATGATTCACCTCTCACAGGAGTTAACACACCTGGAAGTGATGAGAATAGTATGAAACTTATATGTTTTGATGTACATGATGTCATATGTTGTTGCAAAGATCTGGTGTATCACAGTTCAATCATCATTGAGATGTTCTTCTTCTGAATCTTTGTCACTAATGTTCGAAGACAATCCTCAACAGTTTTAACGATCTATCAAGGAAACTGGAACTTAACCTAGTCAAATTCCAGTTTAGGGGAGGATTGTTGGGAATTACGGCAAACTACTGGATCTGCTGAAGAGTATCTACCGAAGAGTTTCTGCCGAAGAAGAATGGATTCTGCTGAAGTTATACTTCAGCAGAAGTGTTAAAGCAGAAATCGTGATTCTGCTGAAAGTGCGAATCCACGTAGGAGAGATAAGCTCAGTATGTAGTAAAAGTCAGCGCCGTATGAAAGATAGGTTGGCGCCGTATTGTATAGAGCTTACTCAGAATAAACAATATGATTAGTAAAACAATATGATTAGTTGCATGGTTGTCTAGATGCATGCTTGGTCTATGTTTGTATTAGGAGCGTACATTGTAAACGCTCGTGAGTAACAAGAGGTTTCTTGCCTATAAAAGGAACCATAATAGTTTGTAATAGATAAGTTTTTCAAAAGTCTTTCAAGTCTTGTAAAATATCCGAAACATAGAGTTTCTATAATAAAAAGATCCATAGAGGATCAAAGAGTTCTTAGTTATTATAACTTGTATTTACTTTCCGCTATAAAATACGAGTTGTAGAGATCTTCTATTAGTTTGCTTGTGATTACATAGGCAACACTAACGATCTCCGAGTGCTTAAGATCTATCAAGGTCTGTGTGTGTTCAACACAATTCTTCTCACAAGAAAGAAGAATGTCAGAAGACGTCAAAGCTACTATTACATCAACACCTTCACCGTTCACATCATCAATCACTAACACTTAGGGGGAGATTGTTGGAATCACTCCTAAACTAGAATTCAAGTGTTAGTAATTAATATGTAATAGTTAGCTTAATTAGGCCTTTATGTTTGTTATTAAGCTAAGGCTTATGTAGAAGGCCCATAAGCCTTGGCCCAAGTCCAATAAGGAAAGGAAGGGACTAGGAGTATTGCCCTAGCTCCCTCTCCTATAAATACCTTTGTAATACCCTCACTTGAGGGTTGGTTGTTCAATTCACATTTCACTCCTACGCATAACTCTTCCTTATTATCATATCGTGTGTGTTAGTGTGATTGTTCATCCGATCTCTTATCTCTTTCTTAAATTGATGCTTGTGTTACTAATATGGTGACCTAACATATATATTTATAAAGCTTTAACAAGTTTATCTATAGTGAAAATCGATTTATAAATCTAAAAGGTTTATGTGCATGTGATGTGGCATAATTATAAACCTTTGTAAAGGTTTATCATAGTAGATGCTTTAAAGTATTGTACAATAAGCTTTTAAAGTTGCAAAACTTAAAATTAAGAAAGATGGTACTTCATCTTTTATATGTAGTATAGATTATTATTTCTTCTACAAATAACAATATCTATTATATTATAAAGAAACTATGATTTTGGCAAAACGGAGGTTTCTATTCACTAATAAGAAAGCTCAATTATAAAATCTAACTTTTTTATTAGCCAATTGAAAAATCAAAATTGGTCAACGCTGGATTTTAATAAAATAAATGGAAAAACATATGTGTCAAAAATGAGAAATAAAAACTTTAAAAAAAACAAGGAGGGACCATGCTGCAATAAACCATAAGCACGACATGCCTAAAATTCGATCTTGATAGCTTTTAGATTTGCATGATTTCCAAATTCAAACATGATATGGACTCTGATTCCATCTCATAAATACCCCTTACTCTGCACCTACACAAGCTTGCAAAAGATACTCATTCAATAATCTGTGTAAACAGAAAAGGTCGATTTTCAAAGCATCATTTTCTTTTCATTATCACTTTTTTTTAAAACAAATCTTATTTGTAATTTTATGCTGACCCTAATGTTTGTGTTGTGTTTTCTTCACCCTGTGTTTTTCTTTTGTACTAATCGTACGTTTCTGATGCAAACAGTTTTTTTATGTGTGTAAAAGATTGGTTGCAACTTCACTTGTTGAAATTGATGGTACACTAGGTAAGTGCCACATCAAAGTTAAAATCATCTCTCTATGAATCCGAGTAGTTCCATTTTACTTGGTGATATTAATTATTTATAAGTTAACACTTAAATAACATGTCTACTAACAATAGATAGTGGCTTGGCTGTGCCAAGAGGGTTTTATTATTGTCTATAATATGCACGTTGATAGGTAGATAATATGACAACCGGTTTTATTCGGGGACATAATAAAACTGGGCATTTGCTTAAGCCAATAGAAAGGGGTGTAGTTCAGTATCAGGTCTCTGACAGCGAGATCGCATAATAAAAATGGCAATGTCTATGAAGTAGTCGAACCTAACTAAAAAGGCTTGGGAGGGGTAACCTGAGTTAAGACACAAGATTTTCATAAAGTTTTCAAGATTTTTGCATGAGATTTGGGTGATAGGTTTATTGGTTGGTGCTTTGGTTTGAATATTTGGGGTTAAATATACATAGTTCGGGTTATACTAGTTCTTTGATTTTCACTTTACCTCATCTCTTGTAAGCATCATTTACTACTCATTTCATTTTACATTCATCATTTTTACATCTATTTACATCACCTATACTTATTTGTGTATAAAATATTGTTTTATGAAGAAAAGTACAAAAGATCCCATGTTTGGTTCTTGTTCTTGTTTTGTCATTTAAAATGGGTTTGATGTTAAAACGTATGTTACTGCACTTATATATAATGTTTTGAGCTTGTCTTGTTCAAAGGTTTAGACCTATGGAAGTGATATGTATTTTTAGTTGGTAAAATATAGTGAAAAACTATTAAAATACATCGTTGAGCGAGTGTTTTGCGAGCTATATAAAACCCAATCACAAGTTTAGGGGAGGATTGTTGGGAAATTCACTTTTGGGAGTTAATACTTATAGTCTTAAAGTTAGTACTGATAGTGATATTAGAATAGTATTAACTAGTTAGTACTGATAGTGCAAAAGTTAGTATTGATAGTGTTGAGTTTGTACTGATCTATATTAAGAATGTCGTGTATGGTTTGTAACAGCATATCTTCTATTCAATAGAAGATATGATAATATTTACATTATTTACATTAGTTAAATATCTCACGATCAATTAACATGAGTTAATTAATTTGTTAGACTAATTAATTAACTAAAAGGGCATTATTTATTAATTAATGGACTTATTAAATGAATTAGACCAAAAACAAAAATGGGAAGCCCATTTTGGTCTTAGGGGTCGGCCACAGGAGGGGGAAAACAAGGAGGAAAACACTTGGGTTTTAAGTGTAATTACTAGGTTTTATTATGGGAATAGGATTTATACTAATCTCATAACTTCGGAAAAAATAAAATAAAGCCCTCCCTTCTTCTCTCCCATATTAGGCCGATTAAACATACCCCTCAAGGGTTTTGGTTTTTGATCATTCTACTTGACAAAGTGTTATGCAAGCCTAGATCGTGAGGAAGCAATAACTAGCATTCAAATGATACACCGTGACATGTAGTGTGGATATCTATATAGGCTATCTCCTTTGATAGCTCTAAGGATTGTGTGGGTTTCATAGGGGAAACCACGGGTTCATGTTAGGCTCCATTAATTCTACCGCTCACTCGACAAGAGGTACAATAATTGTTATTTGTTTTAATTAATTTTACGCATCATACGGATTCTTTGTTTGGTGACCTTTTTTGTTGTGCTTTAATATGTTTTTTATAAGTTATATATATATAATCACCAATACTTTGGCAGGGTGCTATGGCTGAAGAGCTTACTGCATTGCAATATACTCACCTGTGGAACTAAATACCACTGCCACCAGGCAAGCGTGTAATTGGCTCTCGTTGGGTGTACAAGATTATAACCAAATCTGATGGGTCTATTGATAGATATGAGGCTCGTCTAGTTCCTACAGGTTATTCTCAAAGAGTATCGCATGGGTTATGAAGAGATAATTATTCTTGTTTCAAAAACAACATCTATTCGAACTTTGGTTGCACTGGCTTCTAGTTGTCAATGGAAAATAACTCAAATAAATGTCAAGAACGCCTTCTTGAATGGTGACATAAATAAGTAAATTTATAGGACACCACCTCCCGATGTTCCTCATCAATCAGGTGATGTTTGTAAAATTTGAAAACTCTGTATGGTCTCAAACAAGCACCACGTGCTTGGTATGAGCAGATTTCCACACTTGTTACGTCACATGATTTTGTATCTAGCCATCATGATTCCGCACTCTTTTTCAAACGTCCAAGTGTTGGACGTATTCTGTTATCCTTAAAGTTGATGATATGATTATTATGGAGAAGATTGTGATGGAGTTGAGTCATTCAAGTTAGAGTTGTCTCATCGGTTTTCTATGAAAGATTTGGGTTTACTACTTTATTTTTTTGGTATTGAGGTTCCTTCATCACCGAAAGGTTATCATCTATCTCAATCTAAGTATATAGTTGATTTGTTTAATCGTGTCAAAATGATAGATAATAATATTGTCGACATCCATGATGATACTAAATAAAAACATACTCCTACGGATGGTGATCATTTGCTTGATCCCAATTTATATCGTACTACTCTTGGTAGTTTGGCTTATCTTACAGTGATGGCCCAAATTTTGCTTATGATGTCCACATTGTTAGCCACTTTGTTGTTGCTCCCACGACAGTTCATTGGGCTTAGTTATTTTCGAGGTATCCACATCTTGTTTAGAATTGTGTGCTTATTGTGATGTTGATTGAGCTAGTGATTCTATTACTCAGAAGTCTACAATCGGGTTTTATATTTTTCTTGGTGATTCACTTATTTTGTAGAAGAGTAAGAAACAAGATGTTCTTTCGAGATTTTCTATTGAAGCTGAGTATCGTGCCATGGTTGTGACTAATTGTGAGATTTTTGGTTATGTTGGTTGCTTGAAGATATGGGTGTATTCACATTATTAACCATACTTCATTGCATTGTGATAACCGTGGTAGTATTTAGATTGCGCACAACACGACTTTTCATGAAAGAACTAAACATATAGGTGTAATTGTCATTTTAGTCGTCACCATCTTGAGGCTCGCACCATTATTTGTTGTTTGTTGCATCTGCTTTACATATTGCAAGTATATTTACCAAGCCACACTGTGGCCTACATTTTTTTTGTTTTACAAACTCTCAATATTTCTTGTTACAACAGTGTGAATGTGAAGCATGAAGTTAGTTAATAAAGGCCAAATGTTTAGACTCATTAGAAAACTAGAATTTCTCTTTTGTTATTTATATGTAAACGCATGTATAAACTTTTACAAATTATTCAATAATTAAGTTCATTATTGGATTTTTTGTTTCTACACTAGTTTCTACACAATAAATGTTTTCGGTGAATCACGTATTCTAATTTATATTTTTTTTAAATAAATTTATGGATATCAAGAATTACATATGACGTATTTCAACTCTTTAATTAATGATAGTGTTTTGCATAATACGATTGTGATAATAAATATTTTATATAGCAATGTTTATTCGTCGCTCAAAATATTTATTTGATTTATATAAAGCTAAGTTTTATGGATACGGGTGTTATAAAAATCTGTGAAACCGATAAACCAAGGCAACCCGCTCAATCCGAAACCGCAAAAAACGATAACTAAGAAATCGAATTCGAAAAAACCAGAAATCGTTAAACCCTCTTATCGCCGGTTCAATTGCGGTTTTTATTTTTAAATATCAACGATTACCCGAATCGAACCATGTTTTATATACATGTAGCTTTAAACAAATTGAGGCTGAATTAGAAATATGTGCATTTGGATAAAATATTTTGTAATTTTAGCTTTATTATTTTTTATTTCTTAAATTATAGTTTTTATGTTTGATTAATTTGTATAGTATGTTTTATTATTTGTATTATTTAATTCTTAGTTTTAAGTTTTTTAGTGACATTTATGCAGGAATTATGATTAAGTTGGTTGTACAATACGTTTGATAATTTGTATTTCATATATAGGGGTGTTTTAATAACGTCATTAATTATTTTTATTTACCACATTAATTGCTCACTTAAAATTAAGAAAGCGAATGCTTGTATAGTTTTAGTGTTGTACAATATACTTGATCATTTGTATTACTATGTAGCAGGTGTTTTAATAACTTCATTATTTATTTTTATTTACCACATTAATTGTTCACTTAAAATTAAGAAAGAGAATGCTTGTATAGTTTTAGTGTTGTAAGAGCATCCACTATGATAATTTATAAAAGGGTTTATAAAAAGATGAAGAGGTTCATAATATTGTTAACCATAGCGGACATCAATTTTATGCTTACATGACATGAAGATGTCCAATATCTTAGACCTCTTCACAATTCAATGCATTGAGTTATGTTGTATATTTATAAAGCTTTAACAAGTTTATCTATAGTAGAAATAGGTTTATAAATCTAAAAGGTTTATGTGTTTGTGATGTGGCATAATTATAAACCTTTGTAAAGGTTTATCATAGTAGATGCTTTAAAGTATTGTACAATAAGCTTTTAAAGTTGTAAAACTTAAAATTAAGAAAGAGGGTGCCTCCTCTTTTATATGTAGTATAGATTATTATTTCTTCTATAAATAACAATATCTTTTATATAATAAAGAAACTATGATTTTGGCAAAACGGATGTTTCTATTCACTAATAAAAAAGCTCAATTATAAAATCTAGCCTTTTATTAGCCAATTGAAAAATCAAAATTGGTCAGCGCTGGATTTTGTTAAATAAGTGAAAAAACATATGTATCAAAAGTGAGAAATAAAAACGTTAAAAAACATGGAGGGACCATGTTGCAAAAAACCATAACCACGACATTCCTAAAATTTGAGCTTGATAACTTTTAGATTTGCATGGTTTCCAAATTCAAAAATGATACCGACGCTAAATCCATCTCATAAATACCCCTTACTCGGTACCTATCATTCGGTGATCTATGCAAACAAAAAAGGTCGATCTTCCAAACATCATTTTCTTTTCGTTATCAGTTTTTTTTAAACAAATCTTATTTGTGATTTTATGCTGACCCTAATGTTTGTGTTGTGTTTTCTTCCCCATGTGTTTTTCTTTTGTACTGATCATATGTTTTTTATGCAAACAGTTTCTTATGTGTGTAAAAGACTGGTTGCAACTCCACTTGTTGAAATTGATGGTACACTAGGTAAGTGATAACATCAAATAATTCTGATTTTTAAGTGTCAATTTCCCCCGATTATGCTCATACTTTATGTTGTTTATATGGATTTATAATCTTATTCCTTTATATTTCGTTTCTAGGTAATATATGAGCATAGGAGCTAAGAGACGCGGTTTTGGTGATATACTTAATGATTTATACCTTAGTATGCTTTCATGGAAGAAGCTACGACGTAACTCTCACTCTCATTTACACCATAGCTATGGATACGTATATGAAGACCAAGTCAAACATCAGTTACGGCATAACTATCAACTCAAGTTACGCCGTAACCATCTAGGTAATGAGGAATTTCGCGCCTCCATCAGTTATGCCATAACCTCCAGCATGAGTTACGACGTAACCAGCACTACGAGAGTTCTGATGGGATCTTCGAAGATTACGGCGTAGCCATAAATTAAGTTTACGACGGAGCTTACGTAATTACGGCGTAATTATCTTTTGGTTACGCCGTAATCATCACACAAAGACTTGATATTGGAAGATATTTAAGTTACGGCGTAACCACATTATTAGGTTACGTCGTAACATGATCGGGCCTATAAATACAAACCTTAAAATCTTCATTTATCATCATTCACTCACTACACAAAGGCAGAGAACGTGAAGAGGGTTCCAAAGGCAGATCCTACACAGCATATGGAGCTATTTCCAAGAGGAGAAATCACACCATATCATCAATAAGCTTTAGCGATTCATATTTCATTACACTTTAGTTCATGTCTTCATTCACCAAGTTAAACATTGAATTGATTGTGTGTTCGGCTAAGCACCTTTGGTGCTAGCCTAGTTATTATTCCTTGATTGTTTTATTTATGTTTTCGCACCTCTATTATTGTTTCTAGTGTATGCATGCATAGTTCGTTGGTAGTTACCCTAGCTTCGGTAGTTTTAAGTTGCGGTCGTATTTGTTTACTTATGAGAATTGACCAAAGGACCCTAGGGAAGTAGGTAGCGAGGGTTGATAAGAATTTGCCAAAGGACTATCAATCCCTCTCGTGTGAATTGACCAAAGGATCACCTTCCGGAAGGCGAAACTTAAGAAGTTAGGGATGTGCGTCTAAGATGCTAGCGCCCGGGCACACATTGTTTTGAATTTTTCATGTAGGGTACTTAATGACTTAGCATTGGTTGCTTCAGATCCTCATCACCCCAAAGGGTAATGCCTTTGATTTCGGGTAGGAATCTATGTCTAATAGGCTATGACGAATTGACCAAAGGAGTCTAGCGAATTAAACCCCTACTTGAAGCAATAGAAAGTAATAATTAGAAAACATAGACATAAGTTGATAGGATGAATAATTAGGTTAGCACATTTTCTCTCTATTGTTCACAACCACATTCAATTTCCGCATTTTATTTCTTGCTTTTTAGTATAATTAATCATTCAACATTAATCTTTTAAAAACCGTGACACTAGACATAAATAGGATCCAAATATACATAGCTCTCGGGAACGACCTCAGCTTTACCACCTTCTATACTACGCACGACCGGGTTCATTGCTCGTTAGTGCATTAGGTAGACCTTAGGTAGACGAGACTCTATAAATTTATTTTTGTTGGTATTTTTATTTCTTTTCTTATGTCGGGATTCAAGACTCGAAGCTCTAAACCATTCCTGGCTACTCCGTTCGAAAATTTGGAAAGGCAATTTTGAATGAAAAGAGACAACTCTCCTATCCTAATCCATAATATTTTCTCATTTTATGAGTCTGATCATTCAGAATCTGAGCCTGAAGCAAAAGAGGAGATCAGTATTGACGGGCTAACTGTGGAACAATATTTGGAAAGAACAAACACAACTTGCCAAAGGGCTTTTAACATACCTAACCCTGCACCAGGGGATTCTCTATCCTGATCCAATTCATTCGGGAATTACATGACTTGCAATTTTCATGTGAGAAGAATAAAGATGTTCTGGAGCACATTGAGGAAGTCCTACACTTATGTTCTCTTTTTGGCATCCGTAACATTTCGAGGTACTCCATCATGGTAAAAGTATTCCCTTTGACTCTCACCGGAGCAACTAGAAGGTGGTTCAATAAACTCCTAGCCAAATTTAAGGGAACATGGGATCAACTTCGAAAAGAGTTTGTGCAATAAGTTTGTCCACCCTCAAAAATCGTTAGGCTTCTCGGGGACATCTATAGGTCGTTCAAGAAAGAGAAGAAACACTATATCAGGCGTGGGAAAGATATAATGAGCTTCTCTATCGTTTTCCTACACATGACCTCAATAAGCATCAGATTAACTACATTTTTTATAGGTGAATAAATATCAAGACCCCGTCAGATTCTTGATTCACAAAGACCTATTCCAGGAATGACGCCTGACAAAGCTTGGGAATCTATACAATGGATGGTTGATCACTGCCACAAAAGGCACGTGGAAACAGGATATGGACCTAAGCTCAATTTCAAACACAAGGTCATGAAAGCAATGACCAAGAAAGAAGAAAATTATGGGTTAAATTGGAGGTAAGAAGACAAGAGAAAGTTAAAGAGGAAGAAGCTCGAAGGATGGAAGAGGTAAAAAGCTTAGTTAGCATCAAGGTGAGAGCTAGCTTGGAAGAGGTTATTCTAAAATATATTGAGGAATCCAAAAAGAGAGAAGAAATGGAGGAAAAGATGTTGATGGAATTTGTTGATAGCACAATATCCTCCCTTAAGACTCACGATGGCCGAATTAAAAGCTTATAGAAGAAAGTAGACTTGTGCTTCAAGGCCATCATTGATTATTTGGATCAACACGACAAGAAAGCTAATGAAGAAATTGTCAACTCGGTGATGATTGAGGAAGTTTCAAATGAGCCAACCACCTTCTCCGAGAGGGTCAAGAAAAGGCTTAACAAAGAAAAACTCCTACTTGAGGATTTAGGGGCTCTTCCGATAAATTTACCTTTGATTAATTCCATTAAACCTAATGAAATTTGAATTATACATGAATTAAGTGATAAGAAGAGTGGTTTTGAAGAAATAGCATCATTTAAACTAAATGCTCGGTGTTCGGCCATTTTAAGAAATGAATTACTACATAAGGATAAAGACCCGTGATGTTTTACTATCCCATGCCTCATAGGTAATCTCAACGTTTGCAATGCTTTGGGTGATTTGGGGCCCAGTATTAGTATCATGTCGCACTCTATGTTTTTGCATATGGGTGTTGGGAGTTTAAAACCGGTCAAGATGGATATCGAGATGGTGGATAAATCCATGCAGACTGTAAAACCCTCAAATCCGAATTATGAAATTTGACCTAAATTAAAACTTTATCCGAAGCATATTAATTAATTAGAAACTTATGTTATGTTATATCTTAAATAATATAAGTAAGTCATATGTATATATATAAGCTTCCTAAAAATTAAAAACTTAAAACTACACTAATTAAATAAATACCTACACTACATTTGCTACACTACTTAAAAACTTGTACACTACTTATTAGTTATAAAGATGTCTAGATTCATAATATTTTGGTCTTCCAATCACCTAAAAATTAGGCATCCATCACTCCCCATCTTTTTATTTTAAAACCGTATACCTCTTTTCTTTCTTTTTCTTTTGTACGTTTCCTTTCACACAAAACCCTAGCAAATAAAAATGGCGGCAAGCATTCTTCTCTTCTTTCATTCAAAAACAAGGTGATCAAGGAGGCTGGTCGTGTGGTTTTTGATTCGAGGGAGGAGGTGTGGCTGTGATTGTGGGTTCCTTGGTTCGAGGGATTGGCTGGTCGTGGGTCTAGGTCGACGGTTATGGTGAATTGGTTTTGATTGTCGTGGTCCTTTGGTTCGTTAGTATTCTTTCCTAGTCGATTTGGTACACACATCTTTTCTCTTTAATTTATACGCCTCATATGATCATAATATAAATGATATAACATGTAATTATTGGCTTAAAAATGGTGTTTGATAATTAATTGTAATCGGCTAAAGAAAATGGATGAGAAACATGTGTTATGATGGCCTAATATGAACCCTAAAACTGGACAGCATCATATGTCGAATTTGTGTGGGTTATAGATCGAAATTTATAAGTGAAATAATCTGGGTTTTTGTTGGAAAAGTTTATTTTATGTCTTAGTTAAGTTTTCCAAGTGGTTTGGTCGAATTTTGAGTTGTCTAAGTCGTATTTTTAAATTTTACAAGATCAAGTGTCAAAGCTGAGAAAACGGATCTGAAATTTGGTTGGATTGTTTGATTTTTCATTTTCAAACCATAAGGAATTGGGAGCTCTCCTTTTATAGGATTGACATTTAGGATATAAATGAATTTCTGGGAGTTTTGGGAATTTTTCCAAGGTGTCTAAACAGGTCCAATAAGTGTAAACTTTTAAGGTGTATTTTCTGATTACTTTCTGGACAGGTCTGGACTTGTGATTTTCCATAGGCCATTTGGAATAGAGATAGAAACCACCAATTTTTGGAGACTCTTTTAACTCATATGGGAACCCCTGGGATTTTACTTGATTTCATTTGAGTTAAGTAAGTATTTTATAAAAATCGCTAAAATCTGGTCCAAATATGAGTTTAAGAAAAGGAAAGATAAAAAAAGGATATCAATAAGTAAAACACTTACACATGCATAAGAAGCTTATAAAATGAGTATATAAGTAATATATGATATCAATTCGTGTAGATACGTTGAAGGAGATACGACGTTGCTTCCCGGTGTAACTTTCTTGTTTGCTTTGATTTCGTTGCTAAGGTACAGATATTCTATCCCTTTTCAGTAGGGATTTCTCCTGACTTTTCAATCCTTGACTTTGCTTCACTTATGATATTCCTTTGCTATGATTTCCTTATGCTATGATCCTTTGATATGATTCCGACATAATCCTTTGATATGATTCTGTTCGCTATGATATTCGTTTGTTATGATTCTGAACTTCTGATTATGAACCTTATGATTATGAACCATCTGATTATGAACCTCTGATTATGAACTTATGTTATGTAAATCTGATATGAACCTTTGACTTCTGAACCTTTGATATGAACCTTTATGATATGATTATGCTTTGACCCTTCAGTTTGATACCCGAGCCAAATATGTGTTCCTAGTCATGAAGGTAACATGACCGTGTCATTGATGCACCAATGGCATGACTCCAGTGTGTACGAGTGATGTTACACACCGTCCCTATTATGATATGATTATGAGCTCACTATATGTATATGATTTGGCCACTATGTTTCCGGGGGGCGTATGGATGCATCCTAGATATGATATGTTTAGTGGATTTAACATGATATGATATGATTTATATGGTGAATGATG
Source organism: Chrysanthemum seticuspe (assembly GCA_019973895.1). Classification (NCBI taxonomy): domain Eukaryota; kingdom Viridiplantae; phylum Streptophyta; class Magnoliopsida; order Asterales; family Asteraceae; genus Chrysanthemum; species Chrysanthemum seticuspe. Next base: position 81,556,624 of record BPTQ01000006.1, on the reverse strand, counting down.
TCGTGTGCAATACGCGTCTTCACATTTCGGGAGCTAGCTACTCCATTTGTTACTGAGGTCTCCCCTCCTATTATGTATGGTATTCCGAGGTCACCCCTCCGAATACAATGGTTACTTATGATATGATATGATATGATATGTTCCGGGCTCGTGGTAGATTTCTGACAACCCTTACACCTTTGATATACCTATATTGTACCTTTTGTATTCCCCAACGCACCATATGCTACGTTAATTGTTCATTTCCCAGTACCCTTATATGACTCACTCTACTACCAAGATATATATATTCCATTTCTTTGATCTGTCACACTCTCATTCCGTTATTTCAGACTATCGTTCCATTCACGTACCGGGTTATTATGTGTTTATCTGATTTGTTATGCTATTTATGTTTTATGTGACTACTGATTATCCTGCTATGATGTGATTAATATGCGGTTATCTGAGTTACCTGTTTTCATCTGATGATATGTGATCTCACTATTATGTGAACCTCTGAATTGTCTGGTGACCATGCCAATGTGTAATCGATAGTTTCTGTCTGTTTATCATGTATACTTCATTCAGTTAATCTCGTGGACTATGACTATCCGTTGTATCTTTATCTGCTTGTTGTTGACCTGCCATGTTTACATCACTGTCTATGCTACTGTTTGATTGGTTAAATAGTTCAACTTATGACGTCTGGCTTGTTAACTTGTTTAATTGCCCTGTTATGTCCCCAGTTCATTTAATTATAATGCTCATACTGTATTCCTACTTGTTACGTGTGACTGCTATGTTTTGACCGCTGTTATGATACTAGTTATGTTTTCAACTAAGGGTTTTTGACCTGTGTGATTTCCATGCTCACTTACTAATCAATTGCTTCCGTTTGCCTTAGATTTCTCTTTGACTTGTATGGCTTATGATTTCCCGAATTGATTGTATGTTGTATGTGTTGTGTGGATACGACGTCTTCTATGCTTGCTTATGTTTCAGTACTTGTATGCTTGGTTTGTATGTGCATGTATATATGTCATCGATGCTTTGCTTTGCTTCGTTCTCCTTGTTATCTGTTCTTGTTGGATATCTGTATAATTGTGTTCTGCAGGATCCTCTTTGACTCATTGTCCTCATTTCGCTGCGACTTTGTTATCAGTTTCATTATTCCATTTCGCATTTCTGATTTTATTTAGCTTTCATTTTGTTATATCTGTTCACTGGGCTTTTTAAGCTCAGCCGCATTTCTTTTCCTGCGGCAGGTTTTAGGTTGGAAGATGGGCTTCGATGGGCTGAGAGTTAGAGTATCTGAGTGGACCAACCCTAGCACCTTATTACTTTGGGACTTATTTTGAAGAGCTTTTGTTTTGAGTTTTCTTTTCATTTTGAATATTGTATTTCCTTGTCAGTCAACTGTTCATATGATTTGATACTTCATTTAAGGTTTTCGTTTGCAAAGATTTTAATTGTATGTTCTGATATGACACCAGAATGTGACACTTCTACCCTTGTCGGGTTGGGGTGTTACACAGACGCCTAAGTGAATTATAGAAAATGTCTGATAACATCAAATAGTCCTGAATATTAAGTGTCAATTTCCCCCGTTAATGCTCGTTATTTATATCATTTATATGGATTTACGCTAGTTTTCCATTGTTTTCCACTTTCAGGTAAATTACGAGCACTGGAGCTAAAGAGACGCGGAAATGGAAACATTACTAAAGATATATCATAGTATGCTTATTTTGAATAAGTTACGGCGTAACTCATCTCTCACATTACCCCGTAACTATTGCGTGACCCAGAAGTCCAACTTATCAAGAGGTTACGGCGTAACTCCTCCCAAAGGTTACGACGTAACTCCATTAGGTCAAAAGAGGTTCCACGCCACTGATACTTACGCCGTAACTACTGCATCACTTACGACGTAACCGAGTTTATTGAAGACTACGGCGTAACCACTTATAAGGTTACGCCGTAACTAGCAGATCTAGTGCATTTACAGAGAAATAGAAGGTTACGGCGTAACTCCTCTATGGGTTACGCCGTAACCCAGACCTGGCCTATAGATACCCCACGAATTCCAGCATTTCGAAGCATCCCATTCCACACACAACACTCTGAGAACGTGGGAAAAAGCTCAAGGAAGGTCTAGGGAAGCATACGGAGCTGTTTCTAAGGGAGAAGTCACACCATTACGATAAGCTTTAACGTTTATTATTTCTTTTACTTTCAATTCATGTATTTCGTACCTTTGAATATTGAATTGATGTGCATGATTAATATAAGCGGCTAAGCACCCTTTGGTGCTAGCCTAGTTATGATTCCTTAATTGTTTTGTTTGCGTTTACCTTTACTTCTGTACAATTATTTCTAAGTGTATGCATGCATAGTTCTTTGGTAGTCACCCCTGGTTCGGTAGTTTTGAATGGCGATAGAAGCCAATTTCCTAGGAGATATGACCAACTGACCCTAGGTGAGCGGACTGAGACGGGAAAGGTAAGATATGACCAACTGACGACCCTTTCTACTTGTGCGATTTGACCAACTGATCACCTATAGTTTGGATGAACTTAAGAATTGGGGGTGTAGTGTCTAAGTTCCTAACGGCCAGGCACTCACTATTTAGAATCTAGCATGTAGCGGTACTTAATGACTCGGCTTAGGGGACCAGGAACAACAGGACTTATGACGGTGCGCCTGATTTCTCCTGTGGTGGCATCTTTGCTGATAGGTTAGGGCGAATTGACCAAATGATGTCCTCTCGAATTTGACCCCACCTGAAGTAATTGGAAGTAGGTAGACGTAGGCATAACTAGCTAGGAGGATTAACTAGGTTAGCACCACTATTCCTCTATTGATTTCCCTTCACACATTTATTTGCTTTTACTTTATATTCTGCATTAGTAGTTTAATTAATTATAACCTTATCAAACCATTAATATTCTGTGAGAATTAGACTTAGTAATTATCCGATACACATAGCTCTTGGGACGACCTCGGTTTTCCCATTTACTACACTACACACGACCGGGTACACTGCCCGTTAATGCATTAGGGTAGACCATAGATATAGCGAGACACTATAAATATTAAGGACCTGGTCACTAAAACCTGCATCAAGTTTTTGGCACCGCTGCCGGGGAGCTATATTAGGATTAATATTAAGTCTTTCATTTCATTTTTAAACTTTTCTCATGATCATATTTCAAGTTTTCAGGTACCATGGAAGTTGTTAACATCGATGACCTCACTCTTGAGGAATATTTGGAGTTAACTAGAGCAGATCAAGGGCCGGGTCTCGTAAGACCGGCAATCGGAGCGGATGTTTGATATGTGCTAAACAGTCAAGTCTAACAGACTTAAAACAGCTTAAACACAAATGCAATTAAGATCAGAGGAATATAGGGAATTCCTGGGTCGTTAAGTCCCACGGAGGATGAATTGGTGTAAAAACACTTGATCAGATGGTAGAATGATCACTAAGGATAGTGATCAGTAAGGTTTTGGATGGAAAATTACCTAAAGAAAAGATCTACAAATTAAAGCGACTTAAATGCAAATTAAAAGAAATAAAAGATAAAATCTATTAAATAAACGCTATCACTATTTTTAAAGTCGATGAACGTTTAAAACCTACAACTTAAAACTTACGTTTAAAATAAAATTACGTCTACGTACAAAATAAAATGTGAGTTTTAAAGAAATAAAAGGCCTATAAATATGAAAATGATATTTTTACAATCCTAATAATAAAAGAAAATTATTGGAAAAAGAAAATTATTTTTACAACTATTTATTTAATTATTATTAATTAAAAACTATTTATTAAATATTAAAAATGCACTAAAATATAAGAAAATACAAAATTAACCTAGAAAAATGAAATTATAACTTGGAAAAATCTAAAATATGATAAAACTTATTTTAAAACTAAAAATATATTTTTTAGACTTATTATGTATTTATTATTAATTTAAAACTATTTAAAACTAATTAAAATGCTAAAAAATAATATTTAAACCAAGAAAATTATGGAAAAATACTTTTTATTACTTTTATATTTATATTAACCTAAGAAAATTGAAAAATCATTTTTTTGAACTTTTTATAATTCATTAGTATTAAAAGCTATTTAAAAATGCCTAAAAACTGTTTTTAATTAAGAAAAATAGCAAACAGTTATGAAAAATTATGAAAATTTCAGGAAAAGTCTATTTTAATATGTAGAATCTAGGAAAAATAGAAAAACATGGGCTTGTGTGGAGAAATAAGCAACTGCAGTGGCAACTGCTTATTAATAAGCACTTGAAAAAGCCAAATGATAACCAAATACCACCAAACCTTCACAGAAGCTATATTAAGCTAAAAGATCTTAAATGGAACAAGTTTCAACAAGCTTGAACCTTTGGAATACCAATTGATCAGATTTGATGTGTTGAGCTTTTTGAGCAAAAACAGGATTTGGTAAGCTACTTTGAACTTATGCACAGACCACCAAATAAGCTAGAACTAAAAAACAATTATTGGAACTTGTACTAGACCTGGTTGACTACCTAGAAACCAAAGATGATGTCCAGATAAGCTAACATGAGCTTGTGAGAAGCTTTTTCAAAACTGACAAACAACTGAGTAAAACTCAGTTGATGCTGAGTGACTTGGGACAAAATGATAAGCACTTGCAGGCTTATCAAATAAGCTGCAATTGGAAATTTAAAACTTGGAACTTAAAAAGGACCAGGTTAACTATCCAAAGATCTAAAAATCACAGGTTATGGTCAACTAATAAGCTCTATAGGAGCTTATGATTTGGCTAGCAAAACTGATGCACAGGGCAAGTTTTTGACTTTTTGATTGAAATGAAAGGTTGACTAAACTGAACTTGGATCTTGATTTGTTAACTGATATTGATGATGTATGATTAAATGAAACTAAATTAGGCTATGCTACTGAATTCCAAACATGAAACAAGATTTTGATTTCTAAAACTTTTGACAGATAAGCACAATAAGACAGTTATAAGTAATTTTGACTTTTGGTCTAATAAGGACTTGTTTTTATGACTTGTATGAGTTATTAAGACCTAGTGAGACATGAGACAAGCAAAAGCAAAGGACTGCACAACCTGTTACACAGTGAACTGCACAAATCCAAACACCCTTTTTCTTTACTGTCTTGGTGAGTTTTCAAAACAAATCACAGATTGAGACCAAGATACTGATTAAAAACATTATGATATCATTAAATGGAACTAATGAAGCATTAACTAACAACAATAACAACATACAATTAACAATTTAAGCTGAAGCTATTTTTACTGTTAAAATGGAATTTTTACTAACTTCTGATTTAAAAGAACAAACCACTTGTTTTAAGGCTTGGATATACTTATTTATAACTATTGATTGTTAAGAAATAAATATTACAACTACTTGACAACTTAAACAAAGAAATGCAAAAAATTATCAAATAGCTTACAAATGAGATTCCAAGTCAAAGAAGAGAACCAAGGACTGTAACCAATTCCTATATGCTCTCCACAGAGCTCTAAACCAAGGCCATCACAAATATACCTTGCTCCAGCCTGCTAGAACCTTGCACCATGGATTTTTTATTTTTAAGCTATTTAATTGGTATTTTTGTGAATTTCTGATTTTGTCTAATAAACTGCTTTTAAGGTATCTAAAAGCTTTAATAAGCTTTGTAAGGAGCTTATATGAGCTTCTAAGTCCAAATTAACAACTTCTAACAACATTTAATGAAATATGAGATTCTTGGATAATGAGAAAACTGCATAATTTGAGATAAGACCTTAACCTTGAAATTGATACTGCACATATATTTTTATTACTTGAACTAAGATTACAAAGCACTTGGAAACTTTTAAAATGTACTGGAAATTTAAATTTTACAAAAACGACATAAGCTAAGATTAAAATTATCTAACTGCCTTCTCCATTGCTTCTTTCTCTGTTTTTATTGACTTCAAACATCCCATGTCGACCTCTGAGCTAATCCCACAACATCCTGACCATTGGATTGAGCCAGATAATCATTTTTGCCATTTGTCACTTTTTGGCGCCAAAATTCCAACGAGCAGGTTTTCTTCATTAATTGGGTTTGGATTAATGTGGAGGTGGAGGGGAAGAGTAGTCAAGTGGATATGGTGAGGTGTAAAGGTGAAAACCAGTGGTTAAAACCACTGGTTTTGGCTAAAACTGCTTTGGAAGAGACAGTGAACAGTGCTAGCGGTTTATTTGAATTTAAATTTTGGGCCGGGTCACTGTTTGCGCTTGGGTTATGTTTACTATTGGATCCGTTTGGTTTGTTAGCTTAAGTAACCACAAGGACAAAAAATGTAACTTGCCAATTCTTCAAGGACTGATATTGACAACTTTCCAAAGCTCTCATAAGGACTAAAACTGCCAAGTAAGATTAGTACAAGGACCTTAGTTGAAAATTTCCATTTTTACAAATCCAGGGACCAAAACTGTCAATTTAGAAACTATAAGGACCAAACTTGTAATTTTCTCCAAAGTTTATCATAAGGACCTATATTGCCATTTATTAATAGAACAAGGTTAAAAGTTGATAATTTTCACTTTTTAAATTAACCAAGGACTATTTTTGACAATTTTCAAAGTTGAAGGACTAAAGTTGTCATTTTGTGATTTTTAAACTTTGAAGGGTTTATTTTGACAACTTTTGAATCTCATGGACCTTAAATGATATTTTACAAGTTTTGGAATGACCAGGGACTAGATTTGACAACTTTTGTAACTTGGGGGACTAAAACTGCTAATTATGCAAACTTGATACGTTTTTCATCAGATTTTGATGTTTTTGCATTTAAAACATATAAAACACTTGTTTGTGATATTTTTATCATTTTGACGCATTTCTGAGTGTTTTCAGATGTTTTTGGCATTCTAACAGTATAAAAATGATGAGTATTTAGACACTCATCAATGTTCGTTTCGAGATTAACGACCAATTTATGAGGGAGCTTCGCGCTAACCCTTTGTCAGGAAACAGGGACGAAGACGCATATGAGCACGTTGAAAATGTCCTATACATCGCTAGCCTTTTTGACATTCCGGGCGTGTCTCATGATGCTGTTATGCTCAGGGTCTTCCCAATGACTCTCACTGGAGCAGCCAGAAGATGGATCGAAAGATTGCCCGCCGGGGCAGTTAATACTTGGGCGCTATTAAAGAAACACTTTATTCAAAGATATTGCCCGCCATCAAAGATTTATAATCAAATGTTTGAGATCCACAATTTCAAACAAGAAGACGACGAAACTCTGTATCAAGCTTGGGACAGATACAACGATCTTTTTTATAAGTGTCCTACCAACGATCAAAATAACCAGCAGAAGGTCAACATTTTCTATAAAGGAATAAATGTAATTGCAAGACAGATGCTGGAATATCAAGGACCTATCCCGAACATGACTCCTACTACTGCAATTGAAGCCATTCAAAAAATGGCGGACCATTCTCAAAAATGGCATGACGGTGGAAGTAAAAGAAACCAAGGCGGAAGTTTCGACGGAATTGCAGCAATCGCTAGTAAAATTGAAAGTCTCAGTCGAGATATGCTGAAGGTCAGAGAAACCGTTCATGCCATCCAAGTGGGTTGTGAAAGCTGTGGAGGAGGACATCTTACCAAAAATTGTCCTCATATGGACGAAGAGGATATTGAAGAAGTTAAGTATGGAGAAAATCGATCATTTTACGGTGATAATCGAAATAGTAATGGTTATCGTGGAAATTACAACCGTGGGCCTTATGGAGAAAGAAAGCCCAGTCTTGAAGAAACAATTAATAAATTTCTGGAAAATTCAGCCCAAAGACAAAAGGAGCAAGATGAGTGGTTGAAGGAATTCCAGAAAAACACTGATAGAAACATTTCCAAACACGACTCAACTCTGAAAAACCTTGAATCCATGGTGATAAAGCTCAGTGAAAAAGTAAGGAGAAATAACGATAAACCTGAAGGATCTAAACCAGCTATGGAATGTAAGGTAATTTTCTCGGATGATAACTCGAAGGTTCAGGCCAGTGATACGGGTTTAGGGGACGATTTCATCAACAGATCTGAGTTACGCCGTAACATGCCTAATTAGTTACGGCGTAACCTCGTGTTTGACAGCTACAACGGGGTTGTGAAGAATTCTGAGGAAAATGACTCTAATGAATTACGTCGTAACCAAGAATCTCAGTTACGGCGTAACTGGGATACATGGGCAGAAAAATTCCTCGACTTGGACGGGTCAGAAAAACTCGAGGAACTCTCCTTTGAAGATGAAGAAGAGCCACTTATCACTCACTGGTGTACTCATGTCGTCATTACTGATGAAGAAACCACAAGGGCATGGCCTACATGCAGCCCCTTCCACGAGTATTGCAATGGAGGAGAGAATGAAAGAAAGGAAGAATGGACATGCCCTCATGAGCGTGAAAGACATGACATAAAATTCGGTAATTTGGCCTTTAATGATTGGTACGCAATTCAATTTAGGAATGCCAAGATCAATCCAAATCTTCTTATGAAACTAAAAATTGATTACGCGGAGCATATTCAGAAGGAAGAGACTAATAATGATATACTCTGCACGGATGAGCATTTAAGTGAAACTGACAACAAGGAACTAAGAAGTCACTGGTGCGAAAAAGTAAAATCTCATGGGGAAATTTTTTGGGCGTCATGCAACCCGTATGACGATATGTGTAATGGTGGAAGCAACTCTGCAAGATTAGGAAAAGATGAATTCTTTTGGTCCTCAACCAATGATGAGGAGAGAACGAGTTTACCTTGGATGGACAACCTGGGGTTCGATAGTTGGGTAAAAATTAAGTATGGGCGTGTGGACACATTAACAAAAGATAAGATTTGGAAGGAATACATGGATCAAGAAAATTCAAAAGACAAAAGTCTCGAAAACACGAGTAAAATAACAATTGACGATGACATAGAGCGGGTGAGTAATGATAAAGAAGAATGCAAGCGCATTCTAGTGGAGAATTTGCTCGATGAAGAATGGTTCAAGGGCACTGTTTCTAATGACGATAATATCGAAGGGATGCTAGATTACCTTGAGTTGCAAGGAAATGAGGAGTTCACTGATCCCGATGATGAAGCTTACGAACAAAGGAGGTGCAAACTCCTGGGGATACCCTACAAAAGACCACCTCCAATTATAGTTGAAAAATACGAATTCACTCGCTACCACCTAGGTCCGGAGGAGAAATTTTGTAAAGTCCGAAAGATCGAAACCATTGAATACCTCCAAACTGCCTCAAATGTTGCATGGATGAGGCACAATTTGATGAAGGATATTGAAGAAGTGGGGCAAGCTCAAAGGCCTCCATAGAGCCCCGCGGCTCTGAGTCTAACTTAAAGACTCGTTAATAAAGAAAAGTGCTCTTTCGGGAGACAACCCGAATTATCCCTTTCTTCTGTTTTTATTTCCTTTCTGTTGGGTTTTGTGTTTTCTAACCATTTTTGCAGGAGACAAAGAAGTAATTACTGCTGCAGTTGCTGATCTGAATAGAGTTACGGCGTAACTCATCTTGGTGATTACGCCGTAACCAACATTTTAACAGCAGAATTCTTTACGCATTACTAATTACAGCGTAATACCATCTCAGTGGTTACGCCGTAACTATTTGCTTCACAGCTCACACCAGGTTTTGCCAGTTACAGCGTAACTCTCTCATAGGAGTTACGACGTAACTCTCCGCTGCTTTAATTCTTTCATTTTAAAACACAGTAACTTTGTATTAGTTTTTAAATAAACTTTGTGGGTGTGTTCCCTGTAAACCCTCACGAGACTTCACTCGTCCACTTGGGACACCAAGTGGTTTAAAAGGCTTGTTGCATTCGCTAAATGCAACCGTGATTCCTACGAAAGTGAGTTAGGTTTGTTTTTCATTTTTTTTTTCTTTTTAGAATTATGCTTGTCGGTATTGTGATTTCAGGGATTGAATTTTGTTCATGACGCTTAAACGAAGGCACGATCTTTTCTCGTGGGCCTTCTTCTTTTTGGAGCAAATTTCAGGGAAGTTCTCGCTCTAATTCTACCTTTCTCTTCACCTTTATTTTAATGCCTAGTACAAAAGGGACTTTGTACAATTCAAGTGGGGGGACGGGAGTAGAATTATCTCTTTAACTTTATTTCGCCCTCATTTTTCTAGTTTATTTTGAAAAATTATGCCATTTTAAAAATTTTAACATGTTTTTCCGAACCTAACTAGATTAGACCTTAGTCGAGCACATACAACTCTTGATATTACATGGTGAGATTAGCCTTATCCGTTTCCTATATTTTACCCCAAATCCACCAAATTATGAGTGTGCCGGTAGCTTGTAAACTTTAGAACTTGGCCTTTGCATCATTTCGAGACCATAGACGAGGTATGTTGAGTTAGCTCGATGTATTTAGACTTTTCAGTTTTAGAAGGCAGTATTATAGGATTATCACCCAAACAGCCTACCATTGTGAGTCTATCGATTAGTCACCTCGACTTTTTGACCCCCATGTGAAACCCTTTTTTTGCACTCCCCTTTAGTGCAAGATACCCCTAGATACACCCTTCTGAGCCATTCCTTTCATTTTGTCACCCCAATATATTGTTTCGTTACACCCTTACACCTTAGCCTACCCTGTAGTCTTTATTTGTAATTGGGAAGTCATCATTTGCCTAAGTTCAAGGTTCGAGTGGAAAGGTTTGGAAATCACGCTTTCATCGACAACAATTATGAAGATCATTAAAGACCCCCCGATTTCTCATTTTTCATCTCAAGTGGGGGGATGTTATGTTATTATGTTATGTTAAAAAAAATAAATAAATAAATAAATAATAATAATAATAATAATAATAATAATAATAATAATAATAATAATAATAATAATAATAATAATAATAATAATAATAATAATAATAAATAGTTGATTGAGTTATGATATTGTAAAGTGCGATGTTATAAGCACTATAGTATGAGCTTTATTGTTTAGTATCGAGGAGGCCACCTCGGTCACATTTGAAGATTGGAGTTGGAGTTATACCAACTGAAGAAGAAAAGGTAGTGTGCCCATCACGACGTCCTCTAATTACACATCTACCTTGCATTTCATGATCCGGTCTCTAGACTTCTAAGCTTGAACTTTGGGCTGACGGTAAGTGGTGATGATTTAGTTATAGATATAGACTACCTGCTTGTTTTTCATTTTACACCAATTATATATCCCATGTCTTATCCTACCCTTTAGTCATGAAGCATGTCTAGGTGATGCATCGAGCAATATCTGGTGTCTTGGCCATGGATTTGGTTATGTATCATTGATTTTGTCCACTTCGCCGTGACATGTTAGTAATGACGAGTCACCCCTTAACCTTTGTCGTGTCTACCCATATTGCCTTCGAGAATTGTTTAGCCCTTAACTCTAGTGGTGGAGATTTGTGTAACCGCCAAGCTTATGATAGAATACATGCTATGACTGTGCGATTGAGTGATCACCCCGAAATTCACACTTAGAATAGTTGAGAGATTTGAGTGTTTGTTCCCCTTTCGTGAGGTGTTCGGCTTTGTTTTATTCTAGCATAAGGGATTTTTAAACTCATATTTTCCAGGTTTTGGGAGATATCTTTTTAGGAATCTATCTAATAAGGTCTACTTGAGGGAAAGTAGAGTTCAAGTGGGGGGATATTTGATAACATCAAATAGTCTTGAATATTAAGTGTCAATTTCCCCCGTTAATGCTCGTTATTTATATCATTTATATGGATTTACGCTTGTTTTCCATTGTTTTCCACTTTCAGGTAAATTACGAGCATTGGAGCTAAAGAGACGCTGTTGGAATCACTCCTAAACATTAATTCAAGTGTTAGTGATTCATATGTAATAGTTAGCTTAATATGGCCTTTATGTTTGTTATTAAGCTAAGGCTTGTTTAGAAGGCCCATAAGCCTTGGCCCAAGCCCATAAGAAGGGAAGGAGTCTAGATGTGTTGCCCTAGCTCCTTGCCCTATAAATACCTCTTGTAAACCTTCTATTGAAGGTTGGTTGTTCATTTTATTCATTGCACCTTACGCGTAACTATTCTCATTCATTTGTGTGTGTGTTTAACGTGTTCAACCGATCTATCTCTTCACTATTTCTTCTATTGTTGCTTGTGTTACTAATATGGGAACCTAACAGTGGTATCATTCGCCAAATAGTTGGGTGAACATCTTTTTTTTGAATGTTTTGTGGTTTACGCGTAAAACCGTTTCATACTTTGTCACGCTTAAAAATGTATTTTTTACACTTTTCAATCCAAGATTCTTGTACTTTCAACGTTTTAAGGTGTTAAAATATCCGTTTTTAGCAAAAAGTTTCAAACTTTACGTGTGGATCATTGTTTTAAGCTTGGTTTTATACGTGGTTTCATTTCTACGCATAAGGTGTTTAGTAGCTTTGGATCATCAAGTTTCACACTTTTGTGTTATTTTGGTGATATTCAAGCTGTTTCATCACAAAAATCTGGTTTAGAAACATCGTTGGGTAGAAATCAGTTTTGTTTGCTTTCTACGCGTAAGAAAACCCTAATCTTACGCGTAAGTCATCTGTGGTTTGATCTTCAGTTTTCGTGGTTTACTCAGTGTTTTCTTGCTTGGATAAGCCTGAAAACACTTCGACTTTGGATATCTTTTACACTGTGATAGTGTAAAGGATCTTTTGGGCAAAACCCTAATCTTACGCATAAGCTTAACCTTATGCGTAGAACTCATTACGCATAAGATTTTTCTTACGCCTAAGCTTTGTCTTACGCATAAGCTAATCCTATGCCTAAGTTTTCTACGCTTAACTTTTAGTTTACGCATAACTTTAGTGTTTCTCAATTCTTACGCGTAAGCTAATCCTACACGTAACTATCATTTTTACGCGTAAGTTTGGTGTTTTTACGCTTAAGTGTTACTTTGCCTACACTTGGTTTCTACGCCTAAGGATACTTTATCAGCAACGATTCATTCGACTACAAAGATCCATTTAACAACACAAGTTTTCAACATGTCACAACCACCATACTCTAACTACTTTCCTTACATGTATCATCAAGTACAACAACAACAACTAAGTCCATAACATCAACAATTTAATCAACAACAACAAATTTATCAACAACAATTTAATCAACAACATACTCCACAACTTGGAGCAATTTCACCACAAATGGTTCAACCACCACCTAGTCTTCAAGTACAACCTTACACAAACTTCTACAATCAACATCCATCCAGGAGTACTATGAAGGAACCGACATGGTTTGGCAAGATGTGTGAAGCCTTAAGTAGCCAACAATCAATTCATGAAGCTGGCTCACTTGATAGACCTCCAATGCTCACTCCCGGAAATTATGATCAATGGGTGATAAGGTTCTTTAGGTTTTGTGATCTAAAGAAGCCACATGGAAAGTTCTTAAAGAAGGTCATTATGGAAGGTCCATTTCAGATGCCTACTGTTGTCACACCCGCAGATCCAGCTGCCAATCCACCAAGAGATGATGTCACCAACATTGCAACTATCTCAGACCTCACTGCTGATGAACTTTACATTTTGTAGCCGATGAACTAGAAATGCAATACATCCTTTTAGGATTACCCAATCCAATCCTTCGAAGTTTTGATGCTCAAAAGACTGCAAAAGCAATATGGGAACATATTCATCTTCTTATGGAAGGCACAACACTCAATTAGGAAGACATGGAATCCAAAATCTACTTGGCTTATGAACACTTCATGATTGAACCAGGAGAGACATTAGAGTCATATCATCATCGCTTTTCAGACATCATTAATGATTTGGATAAACACAACATCATCATGCCACGAATTGCTGTCAACACTAAGTTCCTAAGTAGTCTTGGTCCGGAATGGGAGAAGTATGTCATTTTTCTCCGTCAAGCTAAGAATCTTCATCTTGCTACATACAGATTGTTGTACGACTATCTGAAGCCTCACCAAAAAGAAGTTGACAAAGAAAGGGCTATCTGTGGACTCCCGGCTTCACAGTCACTTCCGGACAATCAACAACTTGCTTTGTGGGCTCAAACTAGTTTTCCTCCTCAAACTGCTCCTCAACCCGCTCCTCAACCAACCTCAACCATCACACCATATGATTCGTCACAACAACAACCTCAACAAACTCAATTGGTTCTATACAACAACAACAATGCTCAAGCACTTTACAGTAAAGCTGATGAGGACTCCGATGCTTTCGATGAATTGCAACAAGGATTTGTCATGATTGCTAAAGCCTTCGGCCGGTATACAAACAAATCCAACAATCGCATTCGTTCCTCATCAAACACAAGGAATCAGGCTCTTGTGAACAATGGACGCGTTGAAGTTCAGAATCGTGGTTATGGTCGTCAGATGGGAGGTGGTCAAGGGTTTAATGCTATGAGAAGGAATAAATGGGTGCTCCGCAACAACAAAGGGCTCAAGTGGTTGAACAGGGGAGTGCTCAGAATGAGGTTAATGGTCTTCGTTGTTATAACTGTAATGAGAAGGGTCATCTGGCTAATGCATGCCCTAAGCCGAAGACAAGAGGCAGTGCTTATCACAAAGAGGCGTTGCTCTTGGCTCTCAAGGATGAAGCTGGTGGAACTCTTACCAACAAGGAACAGAGCTTTATGGCAGATGTAGATTCTGATGATGATATGGAGGACTTACAGGCTAATGCAGCAGTAATGTTGATGGCACAAATGCAAGCTCTACACATGAGTAACACAGGCCCAGTGTATGACACTGATGGCTTGTCTCAGGTACCGAAACAAAATATACTCATCACTGATCTGATATCTCCGCCAATTTCTCCATCCGACAAGGATCAGAGTGTTCAACATGAGCCATCCACATCTCATTCCGATGATTATCAAATAAATCCCGTAGTTATATTTGACGATCAAGATAACCTTATGGTTAATATTGATAATCAAGTTGACTCCGTGGTTCTATTTGAGGATCTAAATAATGATCATGTTGAGACTCACGTTCAACAAGATGAGCTTTTGTCTAATAGAGAAACTGAGCTCCTGACCTTAATTAAATACCAAGAATCTCGTTTGGAAATTTGCAAGCAATTAAAAGATAAAAATGCACTGTTAATTAGGGATAATGAATGCTTAATTAGACAAATCAACGTTTTTAAAACTCAAGAAAAACGTGAAGAAGGTTTTGAAGTCGCTTTTGCTAAATCTCATCAAAACGAAAAATCATTAGAACGACATATATGTGATCTAGCCGCATCCAAGAATGCTTTATTGTCTCAAATAGAACAACTGAAACATGAACATAAACAACAAATTAACGCTCTTACTTTGGAAACTCAAAAAGCCAAGGCTGAGTTGTTAACTTGTCAAAAACAGTTCTCTGAGTACAAAAAGCATTCCACGAAACGAATAGATAACAATCTTGAAGAAATTGTCGACTTACAACACAAAATCAAAGAGTTTCAAAATGTTGTTTATAAACATGGTGAGTCAATCACAACTATTCAAAAGTTTACTTTTAAACCAAATCCAAATGGATATGGACCGATTCTTGCTGATTACCAACCTAAGTTTTCAAACAGAGTATTCAAACCAAATCCTGAAGTTTACAGTGCAGAACATAGAATTGATGATTCAATTATGACTGTTGTTGAATATAATCGCATGGAGGAATTAGATGCCGATGATTAGAGTCGGTCAAAAATGGAAAATGTCGTTTATAACAAACCATTTAACTATTCAAAAGCCGTAACTTTTGTCACACAACAAGATACTTCTAACAAACCTTTGGTTATCACACCAGTTTCTGAAGTTAGTCCCCAACACAATGGTGCACAAATTAATGGTCCTTTACCTTCACTTAGTGAAGTTAAAACAAAAGCCGAAAGTTGTCGCGTTATAAAATATTTTGACACTTTCTTATCTTACCTCAAAATTTTGGAACGTGAGATTGAATTTCATTCTGAAATAAAAGTTGAACATTTTCAATCGCCGTTGGCGCGAGAACAAAGAGATATTCTTCAGAAAAGAATTTTACCCCATGTCAAAAATTTGAAAACTTGTGCACTATATTGGGAAAGGGATTTTCACAAGGAACTTGGTCTCATAAAAACAGTTTTCGAGAAAACAGAAACATCAATTTCAAATACTAAACGTAAAAAGAAATTGTTGAGAAAAGATGTTGATCGACTCTTGGAAGATGTTATCTGTGCTGATATCAATAATATTGTGTTATTACAATCTATTGCATATGCATTTGATCATATATATGCTGATTCTGTTGATATTGTTGTGAATACTGATACTGTGCATCAGATGGAGTCTTTAAAAGTTGAAAATGAACGACTGTTAAACGAGCTTTCAAATTCAAAACGTCGTCTTCAATGGTGTCAAAAAGATTGTCAAAATCGTGAACTTGCTTTCCAAAACAAAATCAACCAGTTGAAATCCAAAACTTGAGCAACTGGATGATCAAAACGTGTCTTTAAAATGTCAAATCTCAAAATATGAACAAGAACTTGCAAAAAGTTAAAAAGGAATATGGTGTCATATTTGATTTACTTAAACAGACTCGTGATGAAGCATCAAACGAACTTGATCATTTTCTTGCACACACTAAAGAAGTCATGAATTTTTCTGGAAACCTTCGTTCTGAAAATCAAGAATTGGTGCACACTATCTTTAAGTTAAGAGAAATGTTAGGAAAGTATGAACAAGTTCATCCTAGCATCATTAAGAGAATTGCACCTGTAACACTTAGCAAACGTGAACCCAAAATGCCTACTGACAAAACACAAGTTACTAATGTGCTTCCCTCTACTGAAACAAGAATAACTGCCTCTTTTCCTAATGTCCACACTTCACAGCCTAGGAGCAATACAAGGAAGAATAGAAAGTTGCGACCTAAGAAAAGAACAATAAAGAATGCTGAAGTAGAAGAACACCCTAGGACTTTGAATAAGACTCACGTTGCACCCACTTTAGATATTGCGTCTGACAAATGTAATAAAAAAAGTGTTGTAACGAATGCTAAACCTTTAAGTACTTTTGATATTCAGTCTGATGCTTCTTGTGTTATTTTTCGTAAAAGTATGCTTTCTGATTGTCATGACAAATGTGTTGCTAGAGCTATCTTTTCTCGTTTAAGGAATCCTAAGAATCGGAATACCTCTAGGCCCACTAATGCTTCTAAGTCTGTGCTTGGTAAACCGCCCTCTTTAGATTCTCATAAACACATTGATATCCCTGTAGCTCCAGTATCACCTCCAAGGAATGTAGTACCACCTAGTGCATTCACTAAGAATAAAGCTAAGACTAGTTGGAGATGGCAGAAATGGATACATAATACACTAGGATTTAAATGGATGCCTAAAATCATTGATGTGTGTATTTCTACTATAACTGCTTCGGAACCCTCTAACTCATCGGGTTCCACATCTACTTCTATTCCACCTGTGTCGTCTATGTGTAATGCAGGTGATACATATCATCCTTTGGATTGTTGATAGTGGATGTTCCCGACACATGACAAGCAACCTTAAACTATTATCAAACTTTGTTGCAAAGTTCATTGGCACTGTCAGATTCGGGAATGATCACTTCGCAGCTATCATGGGCTACGGAGATTATAACAATGGCAATATCGAAATTAGCAGGGTTTATTATGTGGAAGGCCTCAGTCACAATCTCTTTTTAGTCGGTCAATTCTGTGATGGAGATTTGGAAGTTGCTTTTCGGGAGAAAACTTGTTTCATTCGTGATCTACAAGAAACGATCTTATGTCTGGCTCTCGCAATTCTAGTCTGTACACAATCTCAATGCAAGACATGGTTGCTTCATCTCCCATCTGTCTACTCTCAAAGGCTACATCTACAAAATCTTGGCTATGGCACTGTCGTCTCTCACATCTAAACTTTCAAACCATCACCAACCTTGCTCGACACAAACTTGTTGAAGGTCTCCCGAGATTCCGGCATTCTAAAGATCACCTTTGCTCAGCTTGTGAACAAGGGAAAAGCACTCGTGCTCATTTTCCTTCAAAGGTGGAACACAGCTCTCTGCATGTGCTTCATCTTCTTCACATGGACTTGTGTGGCCCGATGCGCGTGCAGACGATTAATGGCTAACGCTACATCTTGGTAATTGTTGATGACTACTCAAGATGGACTTGGGTTTATTTTCTTCGAAGTAAAGATCAAGCTCCACAGATGATCATCACCTTTCTCACGAAAATTCAAATTCAGCTCTGGAACACCGTCAGACAAATTCGAACAGACAAAGGAACTGAATTTGTGAATCAAACTCTTTGGGAATATTATGAGAAAGTGGGAATTGAGCATCAAACATCCATTGCACGTACCCCAGAACAAAACGGAGTTGTTGAAAGATGAAACCGTACGTTAGTAGAAGCTGCCAGAACGATGTTAATCAATGCTAAACTTTCAGATTACTTGTTGGCTGAAGCTGTCTCAACTGCATGCTACACTCAGAACCATTCAATGATTACAAAACGCCATAACAAAACACCTTTTGAGCTTATCCACAACAGAAAACCGAACCTCAAACACTTTTATGTATTTAGATCCCTTCGCTACCCAAATAATGATCGTGATGACTTTGGAAAGCTCAAAGCCAAAGCTGACATTGGAGTCTTTATTGGATACTGTGAGAACTCTAAAGGTTACCAGATATGGAATCGTCATACAAAGCAGGTTATGGAAACGATTCATGCTAATTTTGATGAGCTTACTGAAATGGCTTCTGAGCATAACAGCTTGGAACCCGGTCACAATCGTTTAAACTTCCCTCAAACCCCATCATCAGCTGAACCAAGCCCCCAGCTTACTCGTCAACAAATGGAAAAGCAATTTGCTCTGCTGTTCAGTGATGACATTGATGAACGTGCTCCAGGTGTATTCGATGTTGCCAATGCACAACCTGATCATATTCCAATACCTGATACACCTGCTACAACAACTACGGTTGAAGAAGCACCACAGTTGACTCTACAACAAAAGTTGAACAAACTGCATCCAACGACGCTGAACCAGCTGATGATGTTCTTAATGAAGTACCCCCACCTACAGATTTTGATCCAAATGCGTTCTTTAACCCGTTTGCTAATGAAACTGCTGCACTTGATGTTGCGGAATCATCTACAAGCCATTTGAATCCTCAAAATCTGCACAATGTATACCAACATCAACCCTCGACACATCGTTGGACAAAAGACCATCCTTTTGAAAACATAATTGGCAACCCGAATCAACCAGTCGTAACAAGACAACGTCTTCACACAGATGGTGAACATTGCATTTATGCTCTCACTGTCTGCCAATCTGAGCCTAAAAACATTAAAGACGCAATGACAAAGGACAACTGGATTGAATCCATGCAAGAAGAACTCAACCAATTCAAATGCCTTGAAGTATGGGAACTGGTTGAAAGACCAACAGGGGTCTACGTCATTGGTCTCAAATGGATTTGGATGAACAAATTGGATGCTGAAGGGAACGTAATTAGAAACAAGTCACATCTGGTGGCTAAGGGTTATCGACAGGAAAAGGGTATTGACTATGAAGAATCATTCGCTCCGGTTGCTCATCTTGAGGCTGTTCGGATCTTTCTCGCATTTGCGGCTCATATGAATATAACGGTCTTTCAGATGGACGTCAAAACTGCTTTTCTGAATGGTCAACTGAAAGAAACGGTTTATGTCAGCCAGCCAGAAGGATTCGTTGATCCCGCATTCCCGAACCATGTCTACAAACTGAACAAAGCTCTGTACGGACTCAAACAAGCTCCTCGGGCGTGGTACGATAAGTTATCATCCTTCCTCATTGCCAATAATTTTACCAAAGGTTCGGTCGACCCAACTCTTTTCATACAATATCACGGGGCACATATCTTAATTGTTTAAATTTACGTGGATGACATCATTTTTGGGTCAACACATAAAAAGTATTCAATTGCTTTTGCAAAACTAATGAAAAAACATTTTGAAATGTCCATGATGGGTGAACTTACGTTCTTTCTAGGACTGCAAGTTCATCAATCACCCCGTGGTATTTTCTTGAGTCAGTCCAAATATGCCCTTGAAATTCTTAACAAATTTGAAATGCAAACCTGTGACACACCAATGACTCATACCAAGAAGCTAGACGCTGATTTACATGGGAAATTGGTGGACCCTACCAAATACCGTAGTATCATTGGGTCTCTCATGTATCTAACAGCTAGCAGACCTGATATTGTTTTTGCCGTATATCTCTGCTCCCGTTAACAATCGAGACCAACTGAAACCCACCTCTCTGAGGCTAAAAGATTCCTCCGATACATCAAGGAAACCATTAATTTGGGGATATGGTATCCGAAGGATTCTGGTTTTGAACTAATAGCTTTTTCAGACGCTGACCATGCAGGATGCTTAGATTCACGGAAAAGTACTTCAGGAGCATTACAATTTCTTGGTGATAAACTGGTGTCATGGCAATCGAAGAAGCAGGATTGTACATCGCTGTCCTCAACAAAAGCAGAATATGTAGCCATGTCGGCGTGTTGTGCTCAAGTCATTTGGATGAGAACACAACTCAAAGACTATGGTTAAGTATTTGACAAAATACCGATGTACTGCGACAATCGGAGTGCTATTGCGATCTCGTGAAACTCAGTTCAACATTCGAAATCAAAACACATCGATCTTCGATATCATTTCATCAAGGACCACGTGGAACAGGGTACAGTTGAATTATATTTTGTGGGTACAGAATACCAATTGGCAGATCTCCTCACCAAAGCCTTAGCTCCTGCTAGGTTTAATGAGTTGGTCCACCGGATTGGTATGCGGTGTTTGACTCAAGAGGAACTGGATGAACTCTTAAAACATTCTTAAAAACCAGTCAAATACCAAAACCTCTTTTGTAAATATTTTTCAAAAACAAAATACAAAAATATAAACTCTGATAAAACAACAAAAATATTCTTCTATCTATATTTCTTTTCACATGGCAAGTACAATTCTTCCGTCAACACTTTTATCTTTCAAAATTCAGTATTTTTTCGATCAAGTGTTGAGGGGGAGAAAACAAATATTTTACGGTTTAATAAAAACCTTGTACTTGCATGTTACCTAATCCCGGTTGTTTCTTTAATAATGGTGGTCAAATTTCTGGTTTACTCACACTCCTCGGACTAAAATTTATAAAATTTCATTATTTCTTAAATCGAGGGGGAGTGTCGTCAAGTTTCTTTCCAAATATCCCTCGTTTGGTAACCAAAATGGAAGTTATGGACATTAGATGTAAATGGAAAAGGCGGAGGGGCTAAAACTATCAAAAGCTCAAAGTTATTTTAATAAAACATCCACCTAACTCATTAACTCTTCACATTTAATATCTCAACCACCATATCCTACGCGTATAAATTCATCCTCTTTTCCGAGTTCTTGATCAAAAATTTGTAAGTGTTTTCATGTTTTAAATGCTAAAACAAACATGGGTTTTAATTTGTTTGAGAATCCAACGGTTCATTTTTCTGTTCAAGGGAGATTTGTGTTCTACGCATAAGATAAGAACACAAATGCTTCATTTGTGCGTTTAGACTAATAAAAATGATGTTAAAAGGTTCAAATGTTCTTATTATAAACGTTTTCATCATTCTAATACACCCAGAAACATGAATTGGACGTTTTTTAATTTAGAGTTCATACGCGTAAGATTGGGGTTTTTCAATTGTGAATGTTCTTGGTTAAAAAGATAGTTATGTGATGTTGTTTACAAGATGAATTGACCATATCCTTGCTCAGAATCAACCCAGAAACACTAATTGCTAGTTAATTAGAAATTAGGGTGTATGTTCTTAATAATTGGGTATTTTTGATTCGTTTAGAGTTTGATGTTAAAACTTGGACAGAATAACTCACTTGGCTTCTTAGAATTACCAGAACAAGTTTGGTGCAATTCCCATGGTTAAATTGCTTACTCGTAATTCTTAAGCTTTAGGGTTTAGGTTTACGCGTAACATGTGTTCTACGCATAACTGTTTGATTGAGTATTCATGTTTGAAGCTGATAAAGATTGAATGTATCTGTTAAGACTGGTGTTATGATGAACTTATTTCAGGTTTTCTACGCGTGAATATTCAGAATCAAGGTTACTTGCCATCTACGCATAAGGATCACCTTACGCGTAGCATGTTATGCGTAAGAGCAATCTTACGCGTAACGTTTACACGTAAGGTTCTACATTGGGGACTACGCGTATCCTGTGAAGGATATGCGTAAACAGTAACCTCTATGCATAAAGTTGACTCTTACGAGTAAGCCTTACGCATAAGGTTTCATATACGCTTACGCGTAAGCTCTACGCATAAGGTCCCCTTTTCCTACGCGTAATATTTCTTACGCGTAAGTCAAGAACCTACGCATAAGCTTATGCTTACGCGTATACCACTCCTGTTTACGCATAAGCTTGCCATTTCTACGCCTAAGCGTAGTTTTAACCTTAATTATGAATTGTTACGCGTGCAAACTTGTAAATAAATAAATCATAAAGCCACGAAACCAATAATGTCACCAATAAACTTAAACGTGTAATAAGTTGTGAAAAATAAGTGAAAACTTGGACTTTAAAACTCAAAGTTAACCAACTCACGATACTTATCACGACGTCTTTGGACTATTGGACAAACAAGTGACATTGGACTCGTAACAATCATCAACATATCACATTCAAATAATTAGACAATAAAACCATCTGTTGACTAACGTAATGTCTTTCGATATGTTGGTTCTTTTGGCTAAATATCTTTCAGATCACGACATGGACGCTCAAATACAAAACGTGGAAGCACCAAACGTTCTCACCGTTGAAGATATCTTCCCAAATGGCTATCCGATGAAGATAGGAAAGAACAACCTTCGTGTTGATTTTGATACTCTCACCTGCTCAGAGTCTTCTTGTTTAATTGCTGTGGATATTCTGAAGAATCATCCTTATCAGAACATGCTCACCAATTCTGCTACGGTGCCTGAGATCTATATTTACCAGTTCTGGAATACAATGCGAAAGATCAAAGGACAAAATGTTGTGACGGTGACGCTCAATGACAAACAAGTCACCATCACACCTGCAGACTTAAGGGCTATTCTTCTCATCCCTGTCATCGAACCAACTGAATACAATGCCGCACCAACTGAAGAGACTGTTCTGCAATTCATGATCGACATTGGTTATGACGAAGCTTCAGGAGTAATCACAAAGCATTCATACGTGGATCTTAAGAATATTCCTCAGCCATGGAGAACTCTCTACATCATCATCACCAAATCTGTTTCTGGACGTGACAGTGGCTATGAGCATCCCAAGCTCATGGAACTGCAGCTCTTTTGGGCTTTGGTCAACATGAAACACGTTGAAGCTCTAATATGGGATGACATGATGTTTTTCCTCAAAAAGCTTGGCTCCAAGATCCCATATATAAGATATACCAAATTGTTGATCCAAAGAGCTCTAGGGTATAATCCTGATATCCCCAAGAGACTCAATGACCCCAACAATCACTCCATGTTGTATAAGCCTACACTCACAGTCAGATTTAAGGACTCTACAACAAAGAAACAAGGTGCAGTGCTGCCAGATCACCTTATAACTGATGATATTAAACAACTGTATTCGTACAAACGATATCTGGTAGCAGTTGAAGAAGGAAAAGTAGGCTTTCTCGATGAAAAGTCCGCTGGACACCTACAAGGAAAACCAGAAGAGGCAGTGCAGGAAGTGTTACAAGCACTGAGAGTCAAAGAAAGTTCCCTAAGAGGAAACCTCCACTCAAAAGGACAGTTCCCTCTAAGGAAGTTGTTCCTATTCCCATTCCCAAGTCTGAACCACAAAGAAAGCTAGTGGATGAAAGCTCTGAGGAGACCGAATCAGACGAAGAGGTCACCTACTCTGAAACTGCAACTGATGTCACTCCAACAGTAGCTAAACCTCCCAGTCCAAAAGCTGACCAAGGCAAATTGAAGACTCCAGTAATTGAGCATGAAGAAGAAAGCTCAGATGAAGAGCCATTGGATACTGACTACATGAAGAAGTTCAAAATCATAAGACTCTAACACGTTGCAAAAGAGTTTGAACAGGAACAAATGCGTGGCCCCGGAGGGTCAAGTGGTGGTGTCCAATCTACACCAATTCCTAATGCGGTTAATCAACCCGATAAGGGAATTGGTGCCACCACTCTTGAGCAACAACAAAAGTGCCTGGAGGATTCTATTGATTATGACTTTGAGGAACTAGAAAAGGAAAAGTCTGAGAAAGAAAAGGCTGATGAAGAGGCTGCAGCTCAAGCCAAAGCAGAGGAAGAGGCCCGGATTCAGGCTGAAGTAAAAGCTAAATCTGGACAAGATGACGAAGTGAATTATGATGATTATCTTCTTGACAGTCCTACTCACTCTAAGGAGGAAACTTCTGAACCACCTAAGGACCCTGAATCTCCTCATGTCTCTTCATCATCAGATTCGTCTTCTCACTCTTCACCTCCACCATCCAAAAGAACAATCAGATCCACATCCAAATCTGTGAAGAAGCCAACGGACTCTTGGATATCTTGGGCAAAGACAAGGATTGTTAAAGCTGTCAAGCAGGTCAGGAAGAAAGATGTGACCAATAAAAAGTTAGATATACTCGCTGACAACATCAAACATCTTCATGACGAGATAGAAAAGATGTCTAATGAAAGGGAGTACGTCTAGAAGTTCATGCAACGTGATCTTCAAGGGGAAATGAACGAGATGATCAAGGGATACACTCACAAATTCCTTCTCGACACCGTTCCTGGAGTGACAAGAGAAATGTTCAACAGACAACTCTATCCGAATCTGATGCATTTGGCCAAGCAAACTATAAGATCAACACCCATGACCGTAACAATCAACCCAACTGATCCTATAGTGTTCTCCGATGCTGAATTGGTTTCCAGGCTGGTAACTCAAATGTCTAAACGATCTGCAACATTTACTTCCTACGAAGGTAAATTGTTTGATGCATTGCTGGAATACCAACTCAAATCAGCATGCAGAGAAGAAGCTCAAAGGCCTAAACATACAAGAGACGATGAAGATAAGGATAAGGATAAAGATAACGAGCCTAAACGTCCAAAAAAGTCTGGAGAACCCTCCTCTGTGCCACCACCACCCCTAAGGACTCCAACAACAAGACGATCTCCTCCACGCTTTTCCGCTGACAAACCTCAGGACTCTGAGTTACCACCCCAGACAGAGAAAACCGGTGATCACTTTGAGTATACTGGTGGTGACGATGAGGAAGTCCTTGAGCCCCAACAACAACCACCTCTCCCGCTTCAACTAAGAAACCATCATCCTCATCAAGGCCAAAGAAAAAGAAGAAGACGCTTAAGGCTGATGTCGTCTCATGGCTAGACGAAGACGACACCGAGTATGATTGGTTCTCCACACTTGTTGATGCTACTCCCACTCTAACTGATGATCCAGATATGGTAGAAGGTCATACGTTGGAGCATGCTAAGTTACTGCAAGAAAAGTTCCATGTGAAGAAGATGACGAAATCAGAGTTGAAACGAATCAAGAATGAAGCATTTCAACTACTCAAAGACAGCTTAGAAAGTGCTATTGAAGTTGAATATCACCTTAAAAACATAGCACGAGCCATGTCTAACAACATTGATTGGCTCAACCCTGAAGCAAACATCGACTTCACCAGAAGAGACAAGGCTCCATACTACACCGATTGGTCTAAACCTCTACCAACAATTGGCCAACCAGATCAACCTAAGATTCCATTTCGCTACTTATTCAACAATGACTTGGAATTTCTTTTGTACGGTAGCGATGGTTCAAAGAAATACGCTACATCACTTACACTTCTGTTCCCGGCAGCCATATACTCCAACTGCATAGCCATCGAAGAAAGGCTACCCACATGTTTTCCAACAACGTGGAATGGTATGACATTGATGCAATGTACGGGATTCACCATTGGCCTGAACGCCGACGAATCTACTACAAAAGCTGCCAGGTTCGAAAGTCTCAACATGAAGTGTACAGTGATAAAGGGATCGTTGCTGTTAAACATGTCACTCTTTCGTCTAAATGGGATTACACCTTCCTCAAGACTATCGTGGTCAAAAGACAAGACGAAAGGGACTATGAATTCTGTGAAGCGGACTTTCAGAACTTGTCTCTCAACGACATTGAAGATCTGTATCTTGCCAAGGTACAGGGAAGAATGAGACAATTCTCGACTAAAATTCAACGTGAATACATCAAGTCCTTGCTCATCTTCATCAGAAGCATAGTGATCCAGGAACGTGTAGAAGATTTACAACTTGTTGTTGAATCGTACCAGACTCGTGTCAACCTCACCAGACCTCAGCTAGAACTTCCTGACATCAACCAGCTTCCACAATACACTCTCGTCAGCAAACCATTCGAAGTAGTTTACCGTAGTGAACTACAACGCAACTGCTTGATGGCGTGTAGAGATCTTCATAAATTTGGGGATCACACATTGAAGAAGGTCAGGGATGGCTTGGCTTATAGGTTGAAGGCGATACATGAAGGCATTGGGTCTCCAAAGCGATGGAATTATCAGGAAAGACGGGATGTTAAGAGGATCATCACTAGGATCGATGAAAGGTTATACAGAAGGGACCAGTTCAGAACTCTGGAGAGCTTCGTAGGTGGTCGTCCCAGGATTACTCTCACAGGCTATCAACGCCCTGTTCGCATTCCTGGAAAGATTGATGGACTACCTGGTACCCCTTAAACTATTTTAATTTCATATTAATTTGGATGTGTGATTTAATAATGACTATAGATTGTCCACATATAACAGTGTACAACCCGTTCTTGTAATGAAAGGACCCTGTGGTATGCTTCAGTGCCACAATCCTTGTTAGGTCACTAGTTTTACAACACAAGCATCAATAGAAAGAATAGAGAAGAGATAAAGGTCGGTTGAACACGTTAAACACACACACACACACGTAAAGAGTAAACCAGTTATGCGTAGAGTGAAAGAGAGTGAATAAAATGAACAACCAACCCTCAAGTGAGGGTTATTACATAGTATTTATAGGAGGGAAGCTAGGGCAACACTCCTAGTCCATTCCTTTCTCCTATGGGCTTGGGCCTAAGCATATGGGCCTTCTACATAAGCTTAAGGCTAATAACAAACATAAAGGCCATAATTAAGCTAACTATTACATATGAATTACTAACACTTGATTTAGGTTTAGGAGTGATTCCAACAATCTCCCCCTAAGTGTTGGTGATGAATGAATATGAACGGTGAAGGCGTTGATGTAATAGTAGCTTTGACGTCTTCTGACATTCTTCTTTCTTGTGAGAAGAATTGCCTTGATTTGAACAATCTCCCCAGTGTAGAGAAATAGTTTTCTTTAAACAGTTTTGCTTTGACGTCATCTTTTAACTTTGTTCTTTGATCATTGTTCTTTGTGATGGTAGTGATAGTATGTTGTTGTTGTCTGCATCAAGTCTGCCTCAGGTCTGCTTCGCTGCTACAGTGTCTCCACGTCATTCTTCAACATGCTCACACGCTCTTTAACGTTTAATAACAGTGCTGACGAAGTTCTTTAAGTCTTTAACTTTGTAGATTCTTTGAATTGATGAAGAATCATTCTGACTTTTGTGTTGCTTTTGGATAGAACTTCCATTAGAGATGATGTTGGCATGAACATGTGAAGAATCTGCACGATCATTCCACTCCAGAGCTTCCATAAGAAGAAAACATGAAAAACGGTTAGTAATAAGTGGATTCCGGCACTTACAAGTTTGAACTTCGAGAGTGTTAACAGCATAGTGTGAAAACACAACTCTAATTCTCACAAAGGCCATTCCTGAACTGGAGTCCCACAAGTGAGATAACGCGATGTACCGAAGTACACCTACAGTTCAGATGAGTCGCTGAGGTACACCGAAACATCACCTCACGACTGTAGACCGTTTGAGACACACTAAGCATAATCCACGAGGAGTTACCGAAGTGACCTGCTGTCAAGGCTGTTTGATGTTGACCCTGGCAGGAGTTTCCATTCAATCACTGAGGATCACAGTTGTGAGCCTCTCATAAATGTTCTCGACAGATTGCTAAGATCTGTGAAGGACTCGATAACGTACCACTGATGTTCTTATTGTTGAACATCAAGTGATGAAATGTCAAGTGTACCTAAGAGATCTTTTGATGAATCTCGTGGCTCTAGACTCAATAGTGCGTTTTGGTTTTCCTGAGCAGAGACTAGGGAGAGGGACTCCTTCTTCAATATCAGCAATCTCTAAGAGAAAGCCAATAGATTATGTAGGGTTCCCTGTGAGAATGAAACAAGCTTCTGTTGAGAGAAACTTGAGTGGCTAAGAAGGTTTAGTGCATGCGTCACTGGGTCCATGACGACTTTTAATCTTCAATACCGGCGTCACTAAGTGACAACCAGTAGCATATGAATTGAACCCGGTGTCTGCCCTAAGTTGAATAATTTGGAGGCCTATTTCTTTTCACCCTTTTCTTTGCATTTCTTTTTAATTCTTCAACTCCTTCTTTCTCCGATTCTCATTTTCTCCTTTTTATAATCGTACCTAAGGACTTCTAAGTACTAACTATTTGTGATTTCCTTGGGTAGATCCCTCCGGCTCTGGCGGATCATAGGACGGTTGTTCCTAACCTTAGTCACCTTATAACTCCATCACTAACCTATGTTGCCATAAAACCAATTTTCAAGAAAATCTCTCACAACGGTTATGATTGTAAAACATTTTGTACCATTGTAAGAGTTTGATCTTTTGCAGAAATACTCCCCCTCCATATGTGCTTAAGAGTTTTTACGGAAATCTGCACAGTGAGGAAAGAGCGCGCACTTTATTAATTGATCAACTCAAGATAGACAATCCCCCGTGAGACACGGTTACGTTGCATAGTTAAAGAGTTACATTGTCAGATTTTAGGTGACAACTAGCTCTAATAACTACCTTGAAGGTGTAGACAAGCCTCGAAAGGTTGCCAAACCCGTCAGAGTTCATGTCTACCAAGAGTTTCTAGAATGGTACTTTCTACTCGGACAAGTCCTTTGCGAGACACGTTTACATTACTAGCGAACTAGCTTGAAATTATTACCTGTCCTGGACAAGTCTTTTCAAGTTACTAACAGTTAAGTACTGTCAATTCGTTGGTTAAGTCTATAGCACAAAGATTCATTTGCATTTACACAACATATTTCTTATCACATAATTTTCTCCCCCTCAAAAATGGCATATAAAATGTTATTTTTGAAAAGTTGAGAATAAATATGACCATTTCGAGTGTTGCGGGAAGATGACCACTGTGAACAATTTGTGAACAAAGTTTTAATTCAAATACTCCCCCTCAACAAGTGATATAAACGGTTGAGGTTTTGAAAATCATACGGGGAAGTACTTGTTCTTTTGAGCAAAACCTTGAAAGATGAAAGGTTTGATAGGTTTTACTCAAAAGTAAGAAGCTTTCGCTCCTTTTATAAGGATTGTGACACTGAAGCGTACCACAGGGTCCTTTCTTGACAAGAACGGGTTGTACACTGATATGGGTGCACAAGCCATAGTCATAATTAATCACACATCCAAAATATTATGAAATAGAAGCAGTTCAAGGGGTACCAGGAAGTCCATCAATGTTTCCAGGAATGCGAACTGGGCGTTGATAGCCGGCGAGAGCAATCCTGGGACGACCGCCTACAAAGCTCTCCAGAGTTCTGAACTGCTCCCGTCGATACAACCTTTCATCAATCTTTCTGATGATCCTCCTCACATCCCGTCTTTCCTTGGAATTCCATCGCTTTTGTGACCCAATGCCTTCATGAAAATCCTTCAACCTATAAGCCAATCCGTCCCTAACCTTCTTCAATGTGTGATCCCCAAACTTGTGAAGATCTTTACACGCCATCAAGCAGTTGCGATGTGTTTCACTAATGTAAACCACTCCGAATGGTTGGCTGATGAGTGTGTGTTGTGAAAGCTGGTTAATGTTGGGAAGATCTAGCTGAGGTGGAGTGAAGTTGACACGGGTCTGATATGATTCAACGGCAAGCTGGAGATCTTCTACACGTTCTTTGATGACTATGCTTCTTATGAAGATAAGCAAGGACTTGATGAATTCATGTTGTACTTCAGTTGAAAATTGTCTCATGCGACCCTATACTTTGGCAAGGTATATGTCTTCAATGTCGTTGATAGACAAATTCTCAAAGTCCGCTTCAGAGAATGCATAATCCCTTTCGTCTTGCCTTTTGACCACGATATTCTTGAGGAAAGTGTAGTCCCATTTAGACGAAAGATCAACATGTTTGATGGCAACGATACTCTTAGTACTGAACACTTCATGTTGAGACTTCTGAACCTGGCAGCTTCTGTAGTAGATTCTTTGGCGTTCTGGCCAATGGTGAATCCCATACAGTGCATCACGGTCATACTCTGCCACATTGTTGGAGAACATGTGGTTAGCTCTTTCCTCGATGGCTATGTAGTCAGAGTATATGGTTTCCGGGAATGGAAGTGTCAGTGATGTAGCGTATTTCCTTGAACCATCGCCACCGTGAAGAAGAAATTCCAAGTCTTTGTTGAAGAAATATCTGAATGGAATCCTAGGCTAATCTGGTTGGCCAATAGTAGGTAGAGGTTTAGACCAGTCGGTGTAATATGGAGGATTGTCCCATTTGGTGAAGTCGATGTTTGCTTTTGGGTTGAGCCAATCCATATTGTTAGACATGGCTCGTGTTATATTATCAAGGTGATACTCAACCTCAATAGCACTTTCCGAGCTGTCCTTGAGCAGTTGAAATGCTTCATTCTTGATTCGCTTCAACTCGGATTTCGTCATCTTTTTCACACGAAATTCCTCTGTGTCATCTTCGTCTAGCCATGATATGACGTCAGCCGTAGGCTCCTTCTTCTTCTTTTTCTTAGGCCTAGATGAAGATTCTGGTTTCTTAACATTGTCAGGAGAGGTGGGTTGTTGTTGGGGCTCATGGAATTCCTCTTCGTCACCACCCGTATACTCAAAGTGATCACCGGTTTTCTGAGTCTGGGGTGGTAACTCAGAAGAATCCTGAGGTTTTTCAGTAGAAGAACGAGGAGGGGACCTTTGTTGAGCTGTAGTCCATTGGGGTGGAGGTTGCATAGAAGATGATTCGCCAGACTTCTTTGGGTATTTGGGCTCGTTATCCTTATCCTGATCTTTGTCTTCGTCGTCTCTTGAACGTTTAGGCCTTACAGCTTCTTCTTTGTATGCTGACCTGAGTTGGTATTCCAGCAATGCTTCAAACAATTTAGCTTCGTGGGAGGCAAACGTTGCAGAGTGTTTCGACATTTGAGCTACTAGCCGGTTCACCAATTCATCATCTGAGAAGATTGTGGGTTCAACTGGATTGATGTTTACATTCATTGGAGATGATTTCATGGTTTGCTTGGCCAGATGTAAGAGATTCAGATAAAGTTTTCTGGTATACATCTCCTTTGTCAGTTTAGGAACGACGTCAAGAAGGAACTTGTGAGTGTATCCTTTGATCATCTCGTCCATTTTCCCTTGAAGATCGTCTTTCATGAGCTTCTGGACATACTCCCTTTCAACTTTCATCTCGTCATTCTCGTCATGAAGATACTGTATTTGATCAGCAAAGAAATTCATTTTCTTGTAGAGCACGTCTTTCTTTCTGACCTGTTTGACAGCTTTAACGATTCGTGTCTTAGCTTGAGAAATCCAAGATGCAGTTGGCTTCTTCACTGATCTGGATGTGGATCTTGTTGTTCTTTTTGATGGTGGTGGTGAGGAGTGAGAAGATGAGTCTGATGAAGATGAGATGTGAGGAGATTCAGGGTCCTTAGGAGGTTCAGAAGTTTTCTCCTTAGAACGTGTAGGACTATCCAGAAGGAACTTATCATAATCAACATCTTTATCTTTCTCTGACTTCTCAGTGACTGGTTCCTCAATGTCATGCTCAATAGACTCATCATGTTGCTTTTGTTGTTGCTCAAGAGTGGTGGCACCAGTTCCCTTATCGGGTTGATTAACCGCATCAGGAATTGGTGTGGATTGAACATCACCACTTGACCCTCCGGGGCCACCCATTTGATCTTTAGCAAATTCTTTCGCAACGTGTTGGAGTCTAACAAATTTGAACTTCCTCCTATAATCAGTTTCCAGTGGCTCTTCTTCTGAGCTTTCCTCTTCGTGCTCAATCACTGGAGTCTTCCCTTTGCTTATATCTGCTGGTGGACTGGGAGGTTTTGCTACTGAAGGAGGTGCTTCGGTTGCAGATTCAGAGTAGAAGACCTCTTCGTCTGATTGTGTATCTTCAGAGCTTTCGTCCACTAGCTTTCTTGGCGATTCAGGCTTTGGCACGGGAATGGGAATAGCTTCCTTAGAAGGAACAGTCCTTTTTCGTGGAGGATTCCTCTTGGGGAACTTCCTCTGACTCTCAGTGCTTGCAGCACTCCCTGCACTTCCTCTTCTGGTTCTCCTTGTAGGTGTACCAGAAGATTTTTCATCAAGAAAGCCAACTTTGTTCTCTTTCACAGCTACCATATATCTTTTATAAGAGTAGAGCTGTTTGAGTTCATCTGAGAGAAGGAGATCCGGCAACACAGCACCTTGTTTCTTGGTAGTTGACTCCTTAAATCTGACTGTTAGAGTGGGTTCGGAAAACACGTCAAGATTGTCGGGGTCATTGATTCTCTTGGGGATATCAGGGTTATATCCAAGTGCTCTTTGGATCAACAGTTTAGTATATCTGATATAAGGAATCTTTGAGCCAAGCTTTTTGAGGAATGTCATCATGTCATCCCATATCAGAGCTTCAATTTCGATGTGTTTCATGTTGATTAGAGCCCAAAAGATTTGCAGTTCCACGAGCTTGGGATGCTCATAGCCACTGTCACGACCAGAAATAGATTTTGTGATGATGATATAGAGGGTTCTCCAAGGCTGAGGAATATTTTTAAGATCCACGTGAGAATGCTTATTAACAACCCCTGAAGCTTCGTCATACCCAATATCAATAAAAAATTGCAGAACAGTCTCTTCAGTAGGTGCAGCAGAGAATTCAGTTGGTATGATGTCAGGAATGAGGAGAACAGCCCTTAAGTCTGCATGTGTGATGGTAACTTGTTTGTGATTGAGTGTCACTGTTACCGCACTTTGACCTTTGATCCTCTGCATTGTATTCCAGAATTGCTGTATGTAGATCTCCGGAACAGTGGCAGAGTTGGTGAGCATGTTCTGATAGGGATGATTCTTCAGAATATCCACTGTAATGAGACAAGAAGATTCCGAGCAGGTGAGAGTTTCAAAGTCAACTCTGAGATTGTTCTTTCCAATCTTCATTGGATAGCCATGCGGGAAAATATCAGCAATGGTGAGAACGTTTGGTGCATCCACATTCATTTGAGCTTCCATGTCGTGATCTGAAACACATTTAGCCAAAAGAACCAACATATCGAAAGACATAATGTTAGTCAACAGATGGTTTTATTGTCTAATTATTGAATGTGATGTGTCAATGATTGTTACGAGTCCAAAATCACTTGTTTGTTCAATAGTCTAATGAAGTCGTGATAAGTTTCGTGAGTTAGTTAACTTTAGGCTTTAAAGTTTATGTTATCACTTATTTTTCACAACATATTAAACGTATAAGCTTATTAGTGACATTATTGGTTTCGTGACGTTATGATACATTTATTTACAAGTTTGCACGCGTAACTATTCATAACGAAGGTTTGATCAAGGCTTAGGCGTATAAATTGTAGCTTATGCGTAAACAGGATGAGTATACGCGTAGACGCAAGCTTATGCGTAGGATCCTTACTTACGCGTAAGAAATATTACGCGTAGAAAAGAGGACCTTATGCGTAAAGCTTACGCGTAGGCGTATATAAAACCTTACGCGTAAGGCTTACTCGTAAGAGTAAACCTTATGCGTAGAGGTCACTGTTTACGCATATCCTTCACAGGATACGCGTAGTCCCTTTGTAGAACCTTACGCGTAAATGCTACGCGTAAGATTTCTCTTACGCATAACAAGCTACGCGTAAGGTGATCCTTATGCGTAGATGATTAACAACCTTGATTCTGAATTTTACAAGTAGCAAACCTGAAATAAATTCATCACATCATCATTATTAACACATACATTCATTGTATAACATATCATGGCATGAAAAATCATCAAACAGTTTACGCGTAAGATAACTTATGCGTAGACTTAAACCCTAGAGCTCAAAGATTACGCATATGAAATCTAACCATAGGAATTGAACCAAAGTTTTTTTGGTAGTTCTAAGATGTCATTTGAGTGTAATGACCAAGTTTTAACATTCCATTCGCAGTGAATCACAAATACCCAAATGTGAAGAACATTAAACCCTAAAGTTCAATTCTTAATCATTTAGTGTTTCTGGGTAATTTCTGGGTTAAAATATGATCAATTCATGTTGAAAACAACTTCATACAACAATCTTTATCACCAAAAACGTTCACATTTGAAAACACCCAAACTTCACGCATAAACCCTAATTCCCAAAATCAATTAATTCATGTATCTGGATGTGTTTAAGTGATGAAAATGTGATCATAGATGTTAAGAAAACGTTTTGACACAATCATTTCAACCACAAACACACAAACTTGATTGTGTGTTCACACGCTTATGCGTAGAACACAAAAATCATTGTAACTCAAGTTTTAACCGTTGGATTTATGAAAAATTCAAAACCATTGTTTAAAATCTTGTTACTAACACAGAAGCACTTACAAAATGATGATCAGAAACACGAATTTGAAGATGAATTCTTATGCGTGGGATTAGGTTGGTGATGATAATAAATGATATGAATTAAATGAGGTTGGTGGAGTATTTTATTAAAAATAACTTTAAGCTTTTGACACTTTCAGTCCCTCCACCTTTTCTATTTTCATTCAAAGCCTTTTAACTTCCATTTTGGTTACCAAACGAAGAATATTTGGAAATAACTTTGACGACACTCCCCCTCGACTTAAGAAATAATGAAAGGTTATAAATTTTAGTCCGAGGAGTGTCAGAAACCGGAAATGTGACCACCATTATTAAAGAAACAACCGGGATTAGGTAACATGCAAGTACAATGTTATTTTGAAACAGTTAAGAATTTATTTTCTCCCCCTCAACACTTGATCGAAAAAATACTGAATTTTGAAAGATTTGAGTGTTGACGGAAGAAATGTACTTGCCATGTTTGAAGAAATATAGATAGAACAATATTTTTGTTGTTTTATCTGATTTTCTATTTTTATATTTTGTTTTTGAAAAATTATTTACAAAAGAGATTTTGGTGTTTGACTGGTTTTTAAGACTGTTTTAATAGTTCATCCAGTTCCTCTTGAGTCAAACACCGCATACCAATCCGGTGGACCAACTCATTAAACCTAGCAGGAGGCAAGGCTTTGGTGAGTAGATCTGCCAATTGGTATTCTGTACCCACGAAGTATAATTCAACTGTACCCTGTTCTACATGGTCCTTGATGAAATGATAGCGAAGATCGATGTGCTTTGATTTCGAATGCTGAACTGAGTTGCACGAGATCGCAATGGCACTCCGATTGTCGCAGTACATCGGGATTCTGTCAAATATGTAACCATAGTCTTTGAGTTGTGTTCTCATCCAGATGACTTGAGCACAACACGCCGACATAGCTACATATTCTGCTTCGGTTGATGACAGCGATGTACAATCTTGCTTCTTCGATTGCCAGGACACCAGTTTATCACCAAGAAATTGTAGTGCTCCTGGAGTACTTTTCCGTGAATCTAAACATCCTGCGTGATCAACATCTGAAAAAGCGATTAGTTCAAAACCAGAATCCTTCGGATACCAGATCCCCAAGTTAATGGTTCCCTTGATGTATCGGAGGATTCTTTTAGCCTCAGAGATGTGGGTTTCAGTTGGTCTTGACTGATAACGGGAGCAGAGATAAACGGCAAAGACAATGTCAGGTCTGCTAGTTGTTAGATACATGAGAGACCCAATAATACTTCGGTATTTGGTAGGGTCCACTAATTTCCAATGTAAATCAGCGTCTAGCTTCTTGGTATGAGAAATTGGTGTGGCATAAGTGTCACAGGTTTTCATTCCAAAGTTGTTTAACAATTCAAGGGCATATTTTGACTGACTCAAGAAAATACCACGGGGTGATTGATGAACTTGCAGTCCTAGAAAGAACGTAAGTTCACCCATCATGGACATTTCAAAAATTTTCTTCATTAGTTTTGCAAAAGCGATTGAGTACTTTTTATGTGTAGACCCAAAAATAATGTCATCCACGTAAATTTGAACAATTAAGATATGTGCCCCGTGATATTGTGTGAAAAGAGTAGGGTCGACCGAACCTTTGGTGAAATTATTGGCAATGAGGAAAGATGATAGCTTATCGTACCATGCCCGAGGAGCTTGTTTGAGACCATACAGAGCTTTGTTAAGTTTGTAGACATGGTTCGGGAACTCGGGATCAACGAATCCTTCTGGTTGGCTGACATAAACCGTTTCTTTCAGTTGTCCATTTAGAAACGCAGTTTTGACATCCATTTGAAAGACCGTCATATTCAGATGAGCCGCG
This sequence comes from Chrysanthemum seticuspe, assembly GCA_019973895.1. Taxonomy (NCBI): domain Eukaryota; kingdom Viridiplantae; phylum Streptophyta; class Magnoliopsida; order Asterales; family Asteraceae; genus Chrysanthemum; species Chrysanthemum seticuspe. Next base: position 81,519,934 of record BPTQ01000006.1, on the reverse strand, counting down.
AACGCGAGAAATATCCGAACTGCCTCAAGACGAGCAACCGGAGCAAATGATTCTTCAAAGTCAATACCCTCCTCCTGTCGATAACCCTTAGCCACCAGACGTGACTTGTTTCTGATTACGTTCCCTTCAGCATCCAATTTGTTCTTCCAAATCCATTTAAGACCAATGGCGTAGACCCTTGTTGGTCTTTCAACCAGTTCCCATACTTCAAGACGTTTGAATTGGTTGAGTTCTTCCTGCATGGATTCAATCCAGTTGTCTTTTGTCATTGCGTCTTTAATGTTTTTAGGCTCAGATTGGCAGACAGTGAGTGCATAAATGCAATGTTCACCATCTGTGTGAAGACGTTGTCTCGTAACGACTGGTTGATTTGGGTTGCCAATAATATTTTCCAGAGGATGGTATTTTGTCCATCGATGTGTAGAAGGTTGATGTTGGTATACATTGTGCAGATTCTGAGGATTCAAATGGTTTGTAGATGATTCCGCGACATCAGGTGCAGCAGTCTCATTAGCAAACGGGTTAAAGAACGCATTTGGATCAAAATCTGCAGGTGGGGGTACTTCATTAAGAACATCATCAGCCGGTTCATTATTGTTGGAAGCGGTTTGTTCAACTGTTGTGGTGGAGTCAACTGGTGGTGCTTCGTCAACAATAGTTGTTGTAGCAGGTGTATTAGGTATAAGAGTAGTATCAGGTTGAGCAGCGGAAACAGCGGATACACCTGGAGCACGTTCATCAATATCTTCACTAAACAGCGGAGCAAATAATCTTTCCATTTGTTGATGAGTAAGCTGAGGGCTTTGTTCAGCTGATGATGGGGTTTGAGGGAAGTTTAAGCGGTTGTGACCGGGTTCCAAGCTGTTATACTCAGAAGCCATTTTCGTAAGTTCATCAAAATGAGCATGAATCGTTTCCATAACCTATTTTGTACGACGATTCCAGATCCGGTAACCTGTAGAGTTCTCACAATATCCAATGAAGACTCCAATGTCAGCTTTGGCTTTGAGCTTTCCAAAATCATCATGATCATTATTCGGATAGCAAAGGGAGCCAAATACATGAAAGTGTTTGAGATTCGGTTTATGGTTGTGGAGAAGCTCAAACGGTGTTTTGTGTGGCGTTTAGTAATCATAGAACGGTTTTGAGTATAGCATGCAGTAGATACAGCTTCTGCCCATAAGTAATCTGGAAGTTTAGCATTGATTAACATTATTCTTGCAGCTTCCACTAACGTTCGGTTTCGTCTTTCAACAACTCCGTTTTGTTCTGGTGTACGTGCAATAGATGTCTGATGCTGAATTCTCACTTTCTCATAAAATTCACGAAGGGTTTGGTTAACAAATTCAGTTCCTTTCTCTGTTCTGATTTGTCTGATGGTGTTTCGGAGCTGAACCTGTATTTTTGTGAGAAAGGTAATGATCATCTTTGGTGCTTGGTCTTTGCTTCGAAGAAAGTAGACCCAAGTCCATCGTGAATAGTCATAACCGATTACTAAGATATAGCGTTTTCCATTGATCGTTTGCACGCGCATCGGGCCACACAAATCCATGTGAAGTAGATGAAGCACATGCTAAGAGTTGTGTTCCACCTTTGAAGGAAAATGAGCACGAGTGCTTTTCCCTTGTTCACAGGCTGAGCAAAGGTGATCTTTAGAATACCGGAATCGTGGGAGACCTTCAACTAGTTTGTGTCGAGCAAGATTGGTTATAGTTTGAAAGTTTAAGTGTGAGAGACGACGGTGCCATAGCCAGGATTTTGTTGATGTTGCCTTTGAAAGTAAGCAGATGGGAGATGAAGCAACCATGTCTTGCATAGAGATAGTGTAAAGACTTGAGTTATGCGAGCCAGACATAAGGTCGTTTCCTTGTAGATCACGAATGAAACAAGATTTCTCCCTGAAAGCAACCTCCAAATCTCCATCACAGAACTGACCTACTAAAACATATTGTGACCGAGGCCTTCCACATAATAAACCCTGCTAATTTCGATGTTCCCATTGATATAGTCTCCGTAGCCCATGATAGCTGCGAAGTGATCATTCCCGAATCTGACAGTGCCAATGAACTTTGCAATAAAATTTGATAACAGTTTAAGGTTGCCTGTCATGTGTCGGGAACATCCGCTATCAACAATCCAGAGAATGATCTGTATCACCTGCATTACACACAGACGACACAGATGGAATAGAAGTAGATGTGGAACCCGAAATGTTAGAGGGTTCCGGAGCAGTTATAGTAGACATACACACATCAATAACTTTAGGCATCCATTTAAATCCTAATGTGTTATATATCCATTTCTGCCATCTCCAACTAGTATTTGCTTTAGTCTTAGTGAATGCACTAGGTGGTACTACATTCTTAGGAGGTGAAACTGGAGCTACAGGGACAACAATGCGGTTCTTAGAATCTAAAGAGGGGGGTTTACCAAGCACAGACTTAGAAAGATTAGTGGGCCTAGAGGTATTCCGAGTCTTAGGATTCCGTAAACGAGAGATAATAGCTTTAGCAACACATTTGTCATGACAATCAGAATTCATACTTTTACGACAAATAACACAAGGTGCATCAGACTGAATATCAAAAGTACTTAAAGGTTTAGCATTCGTTACATCACTATTTCTATTACATTTTCCAGACGCAATATCTATAGTGGAAGCAACGTGAGTCTTATTCATAGTCCTAGGGTGTTCTTCTACTTTAGCATTCCTTATTGATCTTTTCTTAGGTCGCAACTTCCTATTCTTCGATTTAGTGCTCCTAGGCTGTGAAGTGCGGACGTTTGGAAAAGAGGCAACTATTCCTGTTTCAGTAGAAGGAAACACGTTAGCAACTTGTGTTTTGGTAGTAGGCATTCTGGGTTCACGTTTACTAAGTGTTACAGGTGTTAATCTCTTAATGATGGTTGGCGGAAGTTGTTCATACTTTCCTAACATTTCTCTTAACTTAAAGATAGTGTGAATCAAATCTTGATTTTCAGAACGAATGTTACTAGCAAAATGCATTACTTCTCTAGTGTGTGCAAGATAGTGATCAAGTTCGTTTGATGCTTCATGACGAGTCTTATTGAGTAAATCAAATATGACACCATATTCATGTTTAACTTTTACAAGTTCTTGTTCATATTTTGAGATTTGACTTTTCAAAGACACGTTTTGATCATCCAGTTGCTCAGATTTTGGATTAAAATTGTTTGATTGCAACTGGTGGATTTTGTTTTGCAAAGCAAGTTCACGATTTTGACACCATTGAAGACGACGTTTTGCATTAGAAAGCTCGTGTAAGAGACGTTCGTTTTCAACTTTTAAAGACTCGATCTGAAGCACATTATCAGTATTCTCAACAGTTACAACATTATCAACAGTATCAGTAGAGATATAATCAGATGCATATGACATAGAATTCAATAACACAACATTATGGACATCAGCACAAATGACATCTTCCAAGAGTCGATCAACATCTTTTCTCAACATTTTCTTTTTACGTTTAGTATTAGAAATAGATGTTTCTGTTTTCTCGAAAACGACCTTCATCAATCCAAGTTCCTTATGAAAGTTCCGTTCCCAAGACAATGCACAATTTTTCAAATTTTTAACATTTGGTAAAAGATTTTTCTGAAAAATGTCTCTTTGTTCTCGCGCCAGAGGCGATTGAAATTGTTGAAATTTGATTTCAGAATGATATTCTATCTCATGTTGTAAAGTTTTAAGGTCAGCCATGAAAATGTCAAAATATCTAAGAATTTTGCGATTTTCAGGTTTTGAGTTTACTTCACTGATGGAAGGTAAAGGACCATAAATTTGTGCATAATCTGGTTGGGGATTAACATTAGAAGACTCAGACGTTTTTATGATAATCCTTGGTGTGTTAGAAGAATCTGTTGGTGTGACGAAAGTGACCGGTTTTGAATAGTTAAAAGGTTTGTTGTAAACAACAGTTTCTAATTTTGATCGACTCTCGTTTTCTGCATCTAATTCCTCTTGACGATGATATTCAACAACACTCATAACAGAATTATCAATTTTATATTCTGCACTGGAAACTTCAGGATTTGGTTTGAATGCTTTGGTTGAAAGCTTAGGTTTGTAATCAGCAAGATTCAGTCCATATCCATTTGGATTGGGTTTTAAAGTAAACTTTTCAATAGCAGTTACTGACTCACCATGTTTGTAAACAACAATTTTAAACTCTTTAAGTTTGTTTTGCAAGCCAATAATTTCTTCAAGATGATCATCTATTCGTTTCGTTGAATGCTTTTTGTATGCAGAGAACTGTTTTTGACAAGTTAACAACTCACCTTTTTGATTTTCCAAGGTGAGAGTGTTAATTTGCTTTTTATGTTCATGTTTCAGTTGTTCTATTTCAGACAACAAAGCATTCTTCCAAGCGGCTAGATCACGCATCTGTCTCTTTAAATATTTTTCGTTTTGATGAGATTTAGCAAAGGCGGCTTCAAAACCGTTTTCACGTTTTTCTTGAGTTTTGAAAAAGTTGAGTTGCTTTTGTAAACATTCAAAATCCTTGGTTAACAGTGCATTTTTACTTTTGAAGTCCTGATTTACTGCACGACATTCTTCCACTATGGTTTGTTGGTCTTGAATTAAACGAGCAAAATCTGGATGAGGCAAAAGTTCAGCGTGTTCAATGTGAGTCACAACATGATCATTACTTAGATCCTCAAGTATAACCACGGAGTCAATGGAAACCATAAGGTCATCTTGATCATCAAATGTAACTACGGGGTCTAATTGAAAATCGTCGGAATGAGATGTGGATGACTCATTTTGAACATTCTGAGCCTTTTCGGATTCAGATGTTGGCGGAGATATTAGATCAGAGATAAATATGGTTTGTTCGGGTACCTGAGACAAGCCATCAGTGTCATACACTGGGCCTGTGTCACTCATGTGTAACTCATGCATATTAGCCATCAACATAACAGCTGCATTGGCCTGCAAGTCCTCCATATCATCATCTGAGTCTGCATCTGCCATAAAACTCTGTTCTTTGTCTATAATAGTTCCACCAGCTTCATCCTTAAGAGCCAAAAGAAGAGCCTCTTTGTGATAAGCATTGCCCCTAGTCCTCGGATTTGGGCATGCATTAGCCAGGTGTCCCTTCTTATTGCAGTTGTAGCATCGAAGACCATTCAACCCATTCTGAGCATTTCCCTGTTCCACCACTTGAGCTCTGTTGTTCTTCCTACCCATAGCATTAAACCCTTTACCACCGCCCATTTGACGACCATAGCCACGATTCTGAACTTCAACTCGTCCATTGTTCACAACAGCCTGATCTCGTGTGTTAGATGAGGAATGAATACGATTGTTGGATTTGTTGGTATAACGGCTAAAAGCATTAGCAATCATAACAAATCCTTGTTGCAATGCTTCGAACGGATCGGATTCCTCATTAGCTTCACTGACAAATGCTTGAGCATTGTTGTTGTTGTATGGAACCAATTGATTATGTTGAGATTGTTGTGATTGATCATTTGGTGTGATAGTGGCAGTTGGTTGAGTTGCTGGTTGAGGAGGATAACTGTTTTGAGCATACAAGGCAAGTTGCTGATTTTCCGGATGTGAAGGTGAAGCAATTTGAGCACGGAGAATCCTTTCCTTATCAACTTCCTTTTCATGAGGCTTCAAATAATCGTACAATAATCCATACGTAGAATGATGCATGTTCTTCGCTTGACGGAGAAAAATGACATACTTTTCCCTTTTAGGACCAAGACTACTCAGGAACTTAGTATTAACTGCAATTCTTGGCATGATGATGTTGTGTTTATCCAAATCATTGATGATGTCTGAGAATCGATGATGATAAGACTCTAGTGTCTCTCCAGGTTCAATCAAGAAGTGTTCATAAGCCAAGTAAATTTTGGATTCCATATCCTCCTGATTGAGTGCAGATCCTTCCATACGTAGATGAATGTGTTCCCACATTGCCTTTGCAGTCTTTTGAGCATCAACACTTCGAAGAATTGGGTTTGGTAATCCTAAAAGGATATATTGCATTGCAAGCTCATCAGCTTCATAGTGTAGAAATTCTTCTGGATTCAGGTCTGCAACAGTAGCAATGTTTGATTGTTCATCCCTTGGTGGATTAGCATTTGGATCTCCGGGTACAATCACAGTAGGCATCTGAAATGGACCTTCCAAGATAACCTTCTTTAAGAACTTTCCATGTGGCTTCTTCAGATCACAAAACCTAAAGAACCTAATTACCCATTGATCGTAGTTTCCTGGAGTGAGCATTGGAGGTCTATCAAGTGATCCAGCCTCATGAATTGATTATTGGTTGCTTAAAGCTTCACACATCTTTGCAAACCAAGTGGGTTCCTTCATAGTGTTCCTTGATGGATGTTGATTGAAATCGTTTGTGTAGGGTTGAACTTGAAGACTTGGTGGTGTTTGAACCATTTGTGGTGGAGGAATTGCTCCAAGTTGTGGAGTATGTTGTTGATTAAATTGTTGTTGATAAATTGCTTGTTGTTGATTCCATTGTTGATGTTGTGGACTTAGTTGTTGTTGTCGTTGAGAATAAGTGTAAGGGAAATAGTTAGAGTATGGTGGTTGTGACATGTTGAAAACTTGTGTTGGTAAAATGGATCTTTGTAGTCGAATGAACCTTTGTTGATGAAGTATCCTTAGGCGTAGAAATCACAATAAACCAAGTAGCACTTATGCGTAAAAACACCAAAGTTACGCGTAACAACAAGAGTTACGCGTAGGTTTAGCTTACGCCTATGCGTAAGCAGAGAAAAAAGCACTAAAGCTATGCGTAATAGTAAGTTAGGCGTAGAAAACTTAGGCGTAGGATTACCTTAGGCGTAAGACGAGGCTTAGGCGTAAGATGAATCTTATGCGTAGGATGTTCTACGCGTAAGCTTTATGCTTATGCGTAATTTTAAGGTTTTATCCCAAGTGATCTTTTACACTATCACAGTGCAAAAGATATCCAAAGTAGACGTATTTTCAGGCTTATCCAAGCAAGAAAACACGGAGTAAACCACGAAACTGAAGATCAAACCAAGGATAAAGTTACGCGTAAAACTAGGGTTTTGATACGCGTAGCTTTACTCGTAAAAATGATTTTGCCCTAAGATGTTTCTAAACCAGATTTTTGTGATGAGATAGCTTTAATATCACCAAAATAACACAAAAGTGTGAAACTTGATGAACCAAAACGTCTAAATAGGTTACGCGTAGAACGAAACCTACGAACAAAAACTAGCTTAAAAACGTAGATCCACGCGTAAAGTTTGAAATTTTTTGACAAAAACAGTTATTTTAACACCTTAAAACGTTGAAAGTACAAGAATCTTGGATTAAAAAGTGTAAAAAACGTGTTTTTAAGCGAACCAAAGTATCAAAGACGAGACGTATGTTCTACGCGTAGGACCAAAAACCTTCACCCAACTATTAGGCGATTGATACCACTGTTAAGTCACTAGTTTTACAACACAAGCATCAATAGAAAGAATAGAGAAGAGATAGAGGTCGGTTGAACACGTTAAACACACACACACGTAAAGAGTAAACTGGTTATGCGTAGAGTGAAAGAGAGTGAATAAAATGAACAACCAACCCTTAAGTGAGGGTTATTACATAGTATTTATAGGAGGGAAGCTAGGGCAACACTCCTAGTCCCTTCCTTTCTCCTATGGGCTTGGGCCTAAGCTCATGGGCCTTCTACATAAGCTTAAGGCTAATAACAAACATAAAGGCCATAATTAAGCTAACTATTACATATGAATTACTAACACTTGATTTAGGTTTAGGAGTAATTCCAACAATCCTTATAAAAGGAGCGAAAGCTTCTTACTTTTGAGTAAAACCTATCAAACCTTTCTATTTTAAAAGGTTTTGCTCAAAAGAACAAGTACTCCCCCTTATGATTTTCAAAACCTCAACCGTTAATATCACTTGTTGAGGGGGAGCATTTGCTTTAAAACTTTGTTCACAAATTGTTCTTCGTGTAATCTTCCTACAAAACTCAAAATGGTCATATTTATTCTCAACATTTCTTCAAAAATAACATATTTATATGCCATTTTTGAGGGGGAGAAAAAATTATGTGATAAGAAATATGTTGTGTTTTGCTATTGAATCCTCGTGTGAAAAGACTTCAACCCATGAATTGACGGGAACTGAACAATCATACATTGAAAAGATTTGTCTTCCAAGACTTATCCAAGTAAATCGTACCTATTCGAGAAGCTCTTGATAGACATGAACTTTGACGGGTTTGACAACCTTTCGGGGTTGTCCACATCTTCAAGGTAGTTATTAGAGCTAGTTGTCACCTAAAAACTGACAATGTATCTCTTTAACTATGCAACGTAATCGTGTCTCGCAAGGAATTATCTATCTTGAGTTGATCAATTCAAAAGCGCGAGCTCTTTCCTCACTGTGCATATTTCTTTCAAAACTCTTAAGCACATGTGGAGGGAGAGTATTTCTAAAAAATCCAAAACTCTTGAAGTGTTCAAACATGCTTTTTATTTACAAACACTTTGAGAGATTTTCATGAAAATGGTTTTATGGCAATGGAGTTATAAGGTGATTAAGGTTAGGAATAACCGTCCTATGATCCGCCAGAGCCGGAGGGATCTACCCAAGGACACTACCAATAGTTAGAATTAGAAGTCCTTAGGTATGATTATAAAAATGAGAAAATAAGAATCAGAGAAAGAAGGAGTTGAAGAATTAAAAAGAAAAGCAAAGAAAATGGTGAAAAGAAATAGCCCTCCAGATTATTCAAATTAGGGCAGACACCGGGTTCAATTCATATGCTACTGGTTGTCACTAGATGACACCGGTATTGAAGATTAAAAGTCGTCATGGACCCAGTGACGCATGCACTAAACCTTCTTAACCACTCAAGTTTCTCTCAACAGAAGCTTGTTTCATTCTCACAGGGAACCCTACGTAAACTATCTGCTTTCTCTTAGAGATTGCTGATATTGAAGAAGGAGACCCTCTCCCTAGTCTCCGCTCAGGAAAACCAAAGCGCACTATTGATTCTAAGAGCCACGAGATTCATCAAAAGATCTCTTAGGTACACTTGACATTTTATCGCTTGACGTTCAACAATAAGAACGCAAGTGATACTTTATCGTGTCCTTCACAGATCTTAGAAATCTGTCGAGAACATTTATGAGAGGTTCACACATGTGATCCTCAGTGATTGAATGGAAACTCCTGCCAGGGTCAACATCAAACAGCCCTGACAGCAGGTCACTTCGGTAACTCCCCGTGGATTACGCTTAGTATGTCTCAAACGGTCTACAGTCATGAGGTGATGCTTCGATGTACCTCAGCGACTCATCTGAACTGTAGATGTACTTTGGTACATCATGTTATCTCACTTGTGGGACTCCAGTTCAGGAACGGCCTTTGTGAGAATTAGAGTTGTGTTTTCACACTATGTTGTTAACACTCTCGAAGTTCAAACTTGTAAGTGCTGGAATCCGCTTATTACTAACCTTTCTTATGTTTTCTTCTTATGGAAGCTTTGGAGCGGACTGATCGTGTAGATTCTTCACATGCTCATACCAACATCATCACTAATGGAAGTTCTCTCAAAAGGAAACACAAAAGTTAGAATGATTCTTCATCAAATCAAAGAATCTACAAAGATTAAAGACTAAGAGAATTTCATTAGTACTGAAATCCAACGTCAAAGAGCGTGTGAGCATGTTGAAGAAAGACGTGGAGACACTGGAGCAACGAAGCAGACCTGATGCAAACAACAACAACATACTATCACTACCATCACAAAGAACAAAGATCAAAGAACCAAGAAATTGATGACGTCAAAGCTGAATACTTCAAAGGAAACAATTTCTCTACACTGGGGAGATTGTTCGAATCAAGACACTTCTTCTCACAAGAAAGAAGAATGTCAGAAGAAGTCAAAGCTACTATTACATCAGCACCTACAACGTTTATCATTCTTTCATTCATCACCAACACTTAGGGGGGGATTGTTGGAATCACTCCTAAACATTAATTCAAGTGTTAGTGATTCATATGTAATAGTTAGCTTAATATGGCCTTTATGTTTGTTATTAAGCTAAGGCTTGTGTAGAAGGCCCATAAGCCTTGGCTCAAGCCCATAAGAAGGGAAGGAGTCTAGATGTGTTGCCCTAGCTCTTTGCCCTATAAATACCTCTTGTAAACCTTCTATTGAAGGTTGGTTGTTCATTTTATTCATTGCACCTTACGCATAACTATTCTCATTCATTTTTGTGTGTGTTTAACGTGTTCAACCGATCTATCTCTTCACTATTTCTTCTATTGTTGCTTGTGTTACTAATATGGGAACCTAACAGACGCGGAAATGGAAACATTACTAAAGATTTATCACAATATGCTTATTTTGAAGAAGTTACGGCGTAACTCATCTCTCACATTACGCCGTAACTATTGCGTGACCCAGAAGTCCAACTTATCAAGAGGTTACAGCGTAACTCCTCCCAAAGGTTACGACATAACTCCATTAGGTCAAAAGAGGTTCCACGCCGCTGATACTTACGCCGTAACTACTGCATCACTTACGACGTAATCGAGTTTATTGAAGACTACGGCGTAACCACTTATAAGGTTACGCCGTAACTAGCAGATCTAGTGCATTTACGGAGAAATAGAAGGTTACGGCGTAACTCCTCTATGGGTTACGCCGTAACCCAAACCTGGCCTATAAATACCCCACGAATTCCAGCATTTTAAAGCATCCCATTCCACACATAACACTATGAGAACGTGGGAAAAAGCTCAAGGAAGGTCTAGGGAAGCATACGGAGTTGTTTCTAGGGGAGAAGTCACACCATTACGATAAGCTTTAGCGTTTATTATTTCTTTTACTTTCAATTCATGTATTTCGTACCTTTGAATATTGAATTGATGTGCATGATTAATATGAGCGGCTAAGCACCCTTTGGTGCTAGCCTAGTTATGATTCCTTAATTGTTTTGTTTGCGTTTACCTTTACTTCCATACAATTATTTCTAAGTGTATGCATGCATAGTTCTTTGGTAGTCACCCCTGTTTCGGTAGTTTTGAATGGCGATAGAGGCCAATTGCCTAGGAGATATGACCAACTGACCCTAGGTGAGCGGACTGAGACGAGAAGGGTAAAATATGACCAACTGACGACCCTTTCTACTTGTGCGATTTGACCAACTGATCACCTATAGTTTGGATGAACTTAAGAATTGGGGGGTGTAGTGTCTAAGTTCCTAACGGTCGGGCACTCACTATTTAGAATCTAGCATGTAGCGGTACTTAATGACTCGGCTTAGGGGACCAGGAACAACAGGACTTATGACGGTGCGCCTGATTTCTCCTGTGGTGGCATCTTTGCTGATAGGTTAGGGCGAATTGACCAAATGTTGTCCTCTCGAATTTGACCCCACCTGAAGTAATTGGAAGTAGGTAGACGTAGGCATAACTAGCTAGGAGGATTAACTAGGTTAGCACCACTATTCCTCTATTGATTTCCCTTCACACATTTATTTGCTTTTACTTTATATTTTGCATTAGTAGTTTAATTAATTAAAACCTTATCAAACCATTAATATTCTGTGACAATTAGACTTAGTAATTATCCGGCACACATAACACTTGGGACGACCTCGGCTTTACCATTTACTACACTACACACGACCGGGTACACTGCCCGTTAGTGCATTAGGGTAGACCATAGGTATAGCGAGACACTATAAATATTAAGACCTGGTCAGTAAAACCTGCATCAACGTCTAAGTAAAAATTAATAGGTTCCTTTTCCTAGTGATTTTGTTATATTGGATATTGCGGAAGACAACAGGATCCCAATTATTTTAGGAAGGCCCATGCTCGCAACTGCTCACACTAAGGTTGATGTCTTCGCTCAAAAAATGACATTGGAAGCTAATGGGAAAATTATTACTTTCAGGGCCAACAAACTTATATTCGTTCCAAAGAAGGTTTGTATGGTAAATCATGTTCAGGAAAATGGCGACTTGGGGGATGTCTTGGAAGCATTTTTGAATGAAGCTCCTAAAACTCCTTCGAAACGTAACAATGTTTCTTCAGGGGAAGACTTTGATGTTTTTGTTGACTATGAAGAGGATGAGGAGAAATTAGGCATTGGTTGGTCCCGATGATTTTTCTAGCGACATTGACACGATCATGGAAAAGCTTTCTCACCACTGGATCAACCAAAGTTCTTTGGGATGGGAACTCGTATTCATCATCGAAATCCCTACAATATCCAACTTTCTTGCAAGATCGGGTTCATCAATTTCCATCCTTTTGTTGATATGAATTCGTCGGTGAATGTCATGTCCAAGGAATGTTACAACCAGGTTATGAAGAAAGAGCTAGAGTACAGGGGAAATAACTTCCTCGGGGTTGCAACTAATATTCATGTTTTTGTCGGGTTGCACACCTTCTTGGTCGACTTTGTGGTGTTGGACGACACTAGTGAATTCGTGGAAATGGACTCCCAAGTGTAATTCTTGGAAAGCCTTTCAAGGCAATATCTGGATTAGAGGGGAATGCCGAAGAGGGGGTGGTACGGTTAAGAATTGGCAACGACAAGACGGTTTTAAAAATGCCAAGAACCGTACCAAACTTTAAAAACTGGACCCAGAAGCAATTAAGTCATTCCCAACCACTCATTGATTTAAGTAATGAAGATAAAGTCAACGGGTTTAATTACCCACACCAAAAGATCAAGAAATTTTACACGGGTTGTTTAAAGCTTGGCGAGGAATATAAGAGGGACGAAACGCTTATCGAATGGATTCAACGTGGAGATTGCTTTATCCATGATATGACCAACAACCACTTATAGCCCCGTGGCTTTGAGTCTAACTTAAAGACTCGTTAATAAACAAAAGTGCTCTTTCGGGAGACAACCCGAATTATCCTTTTCTTTTTTGTTTTATTAGTATAGTTTGGTTTTGTGCATTTGTTTTAACCTTTTTGCAGGAATTGGAGTTGAAAGAATGACATTTAGGGTCACTTGGATTTCATCCCGTTAAGCCAGTTACGGCGTAAGTATTCTCATAGGTTACGCCGTAACCGTTATTCAGTAGCAGTTCACTCCAGGTTTCAACCAGTTACGGCATAACTCTCCTATATTATTACGCCATAACCTGTCTTCAGATTAGAATATTTCCAGGTTCAAACCAATTACAGCGTAACTCATTCATTTGGTTACGCTGTAACTTATCCTGCAGCTTTAAATTTTAATTTTAACATTTACACAATAACCTTGTATTAGTTCTAAATGAACTTTGTGGGTATATTAGTTGTAAGCCCTCACGAGACTTCGCTCGTCCACTTGGGACACCAAGTGGTTAAAAGGCTACCATGATTCCTACGAAAGTGAGTTAGGTTTTCTTTTTGTTTTTTTCTTTTTTGTTTTTAGAATTATGCTTGTCGGTAGTTTGTGATTTCAGGGATTGAAGTTTGCTCAAGGATACTTTACAGAGGCACAATTATTCAACGTGGGCCTTCTTTCATTTTAGGAGCAAATTTCAGGGAAGTTCTCGCTCTAATTATACTTTCTATTCACCTATATTTCATGTTTAGTACAAAAGGGACTTTGTACATTTCAAGTGGGGTGACGGGAGTAGAAATATTAATTGAACTTATTTGCCATCGTTTTTCTAGTTTATTTGAAAAATTATGTCATTTTTAAAATTTTGACATGTTTTTCTTAACCTAACCAGATTGGACCTTGGCCGAGCACACTATAACCCTTGAATTCCATGGTGAGATTTAGCCTATCCGTTTCCACTTATTTACCCAAATCCACCAAATTATGAGTGTGCCGGTAGTATGTAAACTTTAGAACTTGGCCTTTGCATCATTTCGAGACCATAGACAAGGTGTGTCGAGTTAGCTTGATATATATGGAATAATCAATTCGAGAAGGCAATATTTTAGGATTATCACCCAAATAGCCTATATATGTGTGTTTATCGATTAGTCACCTTGAATTTTTAACCCCCGTGTTAAAACCTTTTGTTTCACTCATATTTAGTGCAAGATACCCCTAGATAAACCCTTCCGAGCCATTCTTTTCTTTTCATACGCTTATCATGTTTGTTTCATGACACCTATTCACCTTTGCCTACCGTGTAGTCTTAATTTATGGTCGGGAAGTCACTGTTTGCCCAAGTTCGAGGTTTGAGTAGAGAGGTTAGGAAATCACGCCTACGTCAAAGACATACATTTGAAGATCACTGAAAACCCCTGTATTCTCCATATTTGTCCATCTCAAGTGGGGGGATGTTTATCTTTTTATTGTAATAGTTATGATTAGAAAAATTATTATTATTATTATTGTTTATTAGTTTATGTTATTAAAAGTGCAATGTTATAAGCACTTTGTTATAGCTAACTAGATATTAGCATCGAGGAGGCCACCTCGGTCACATTTGAAGGTTTGAGTTGGTAACGTTATTACACCAACATTTTGAAGAACAGGTAATGTGCTCATCATGACGTCCGCTAATGGCACAATTACTTGATACATCATGATCCGGTTTCTTCAACTTAATGCTTGAACTTTAGATGAACGGTGGGCGGTGACACCTTATAGTCACACTAAGGTGTGCAACAGGGTGATCCACTTGGACCTCTACTTTGCTCCTTTGTGTTACATCCTTTGGTATGCAAAATAAGAGACTCCTTTAGCCTTTCACTTTAAGCTTGTATCTGGGTGATGGCACTATTATTGGATATACTTTGGTCGTGGGGAAGGTTTTATGGTGGATGGATCTCGTTGTGGTTTGCACCTCAATGTTGATAAAACCAAGGGTTTTTTTTTTTTTTTTTTTTTTTTTTTTTTTTTTTTTTTTTTTTTAAGGAAGACCCCAGAAGCAGGCTTGCAGGTGTTTTCCTACCTAGAATTTCCCGACCTTTGCATGGTGTTAAATTACTGGGTGGGCCTGCTAGTGTGGAATTTGATTTAGCATTGAGCTTGTTATAAAAAGAGTTGCCAAAACCATTGAGCTTATGGGTGTTATTGCTAAGATTAATGACACTTAGTGTGAGTTGATGCTCCTTCGTGGTTGTGCTGGTATTTCTAAATTATATTTTGTTATGCGCACATGCTCTCCCAAGGTGTTTGAGCGTGCTCAGTGTTCATTTGATGCGGCACTTCGTTCTGCCCCGAAGCTTATTATCACTTCTTCTGGACTTGGTTTTGGTGATTGGCAATGGAGGCTTGCTACCTTACCTTTTGCGTTTGGTAGGCTTGGTGTTTACTCTGCAGGTGATGTTTTTAACTATGCATTCCTTACGTCTCGACTCCAATCTGCTAGCTTGCAGACTAAGCAACTCCGATATTCTGGTATTGTAACTTCTGGGCCTTCGGTGATGGCTTGTGTAATTTAATGTGAAAATGGAGATTGAGCTTTTGAGTAATCCAAGTGTGATCGTTGCTCCCATACTCATGAAGAAACTGGCAGACATATATTTCACACGTGTTACTCAAATGGCTTAATCCCCTTTTTCTCTATCTACTCAACAAATGGCGTTACGAAAATCTCAAATGAAGGACTACACTTCGGACTAGCTTTGGGTGGTTCCCATATCTGGGTTGGGACATACTATGAATGCTAGGACCTACCGGTGTGTGTTATGCTATCGGCTAGGTGTTCCTTTATTCCCAATTCAGATGTCGTGCTCAAGTTGTTCCAAGGTCTTTACGGGGGATATTTATGGGGATCATGTTGTATAGTGCGCTGGTATTATTAGTATTAAACAACGACATAACGTGGTGCACAATAATTTTGTTGACATCTGTTCTCGGTCAGGGAATTCAGCTCGTAAAGAAGTTGATATCAGGCTTAGTGGAGAAAGGGACGGACCCTTACGTCCAGCCGATATATTGTTCTACTCGTGGGACAGAGGGCTGGATGTATGTGTCGATCTGACAGGGTCATCGCCCTTGATGCAACCTGGTGATTTTGTATCTGGTTGTACGGTGATTGAGGTCGCACAACGTAAACGCGTCAAGTATGAGGCTAAGTAGGCAAAATATTGGATATGGGTTTCTCCCTTTCTCATTCTCTTCTTTTGGGGAACTTGAGTAAAAATGCGGTGACTTTACTGAAGCGGATTCGAAAGTTCTCTCTAACTCAAGACATTGGTGCACGTGTTGCTATTCATATATTTAGTAGGATTAACTTTGTTATAACTAAAGGAGTGAGAGCCCAAATAGTATCTCGGCTTCCCACTTATTTTTTTATAAATACTATGAATTTCTAATAATAATAATAATAATAATAATGATAATAATAATAATAAATTATTTTATAATGTTAATAATACTAATATTTTATAAAGACCGAGCCTTTTAAGTAAAAATTCTAGATTATAACGTAATTCAAAACTTGTAATCAAACTTCTTTATGTAATCTGACTTTTTCACTTGAAGTAATTAAAATAACTGAATTACAATTACAACGCAAACCAAACACACTACATAAAACAAATAGGCTACCTAATGAATACGCCAAATTACAAGGAACCAAACACCCCTCTTACATTATCTATATCTATAACTACATTATAAAGCATTTTGGACTTCCTATAATAGGATGTCTTAAAATTTTAAGACAAAAAACATTACTATAAAAGGAAAGTTAGAAATTTAATGTAAAATTTAAAAATTTAAGTCTCATTTAAACCATATAGTAACCTCCTTCAATAATGATATATTTTAATAGAGACAAAAGTTCATTACAGAACCAATAATATCCAAAGATCAAACCGCTCCATCTGAGCCGTTGATGTATCTTTCATCCTACGACACATATTACATCCGCATTCATTTCTAAATTAACATAAGGGCAGTGTTGTAATTTTACTCACCTCATTTACTTACATATCTGACGTCTCATTTACTCTTCCACACACTCATCTTTCATCTCTTACCCACTCATCCACACACACTCATAAACTTATCTACCACCAATTCACTAATCTATGGACACTGGTAGACCACAACGACAACTTCCACCACCAACTGCCGCATACTCCGGCGACTTCTATTTTTCCGACGAGTTCTATTTCATTTAAACCGATGATTGTATGTGTGTGGGAAGTGCGGGGCGGGGGTGACGGGATCTGTAGCGGCTGGATCTGTAACATAAGCAACATTTCTGTTAGTTAGAAGATAACAGCGGTTGACGGAATGAGTGTGAGGTTGTGAATGAGACGTGGTACGGTGGGAGTGGCGAATGTGGTCTCAGGCTGTGGTACGTTTTGGTTTCTGAGTTGTACCTTTGAACTTTGAAGTTATAGTCACTTTGAACTTTGAAGTAGTACGTTTTGCTGAATGTGGTCTCAACACTTAGGTAAATATTTCAGAAGAACATGAAAGAATGAAGGAAGAGGATGAGAGTTTTTTTTCTCTTTTTTGGTTTGTTACAATATGAAATGAATTGACAAAGTGAAATGATATAAAAAAATAGTCAAGTACAATCAAGTGTCTGCACCTTTCTCTCTCTTTATGGGGAAGTAAATTAAAGTAAAGAGAGGTTATATTCACTTGGGGAAGTCTCAATTAGTAAAGATTTGGTTTATGGTTTATTTTTTTTAAAATGAGTTGTGTACTTTTTTCCCCCCTATCATTCTATACTTCTGACACTATAAAAAAAAGTAAACTAAAGAGTTGACTGTATATCACTTAATATTAAAGTATACACTTTTTGTTAGTTTTGAGATTTTTTTATAACAATTACTTATGATTTCTACAAAATCTCAATGTGATTTTTTGGTGAATCACGTGTGATTCTCTTATAAAAATTTAGTATACACTCTTTATTAGTTTTAAGATTTTTCTACAACAATCACATGTGATTTGTACAAAAATCTCATGTGATGCTTTTGTGGATCACGTGATTCTCTCATAAAAATTTCAAGTATGTACTCCTTATTAGTTCCGAGATTCCTTTACACTAATCACATGTGATTTGTACAAAAAAATCTCATGTGATTCTTTAGTGGATCACATGTGATTTTACCTTAAATCACATGTGATTTACAACAAATCACATGTGATTTACCGCAAATAAATTAATATTTAGGTAAATCACATGTTTACACATGAATCACATGTGATTTATACACAAATCTCATGTGATTTGCACATGATCCACATGTGATTTATACTTGATTTGATAACACATATTTTTTCTTTTTGGTACAAATCACATGTTTGTTTTCCTACGAGTGATATCTTACTTACTTAGACAGGTAAAAAATCACATGTTTTGTTTTCCTACGAGATTTTATATAAGTCACAT
Source organism: Chrysanthemum seticuspe (assembly GCA_019973895.1). Taxonomy (NCBI): domain Eukaryota; kingdom Viridiplantae; phylum Streptophyta; class Magnoliopsida; order Asterales; family Asteraceae; genus Chrysanthemum; species Chrysanthemum seticuspe. The sequence goes on along the minus strand of BPTQ01000006.1, from coordinate 81,501,607 downwards.
ATAATTGCTGTAAAAGAATCTCAAAACTAATAAATGGTGTATAATTTAAATTTTTAAAGAGAATCACATGTGATCCACCAAAGAATTACATGTGATTCGTTTGTGAATCACATGTGATTCACTTTAAAAAAAAACAATTTGATGTAAAATCACATGTGATTTGCGGTAAATCACATGTGATTTGAGATCAAATCACATGTGATTTGAGGTAAAATCACATGCAAGTCTAAAAAAAAAATAAAAAATCACCACTGCAACTTCTAAAATCAAAAATTCCCCACTATAAAAATACATATCCAAACATGAGGTCAAGTGAAACATAATACCAATACACTGACCCACCTATTACTTGAATGGACAAAAATAGTACGTAACAAGTAAACAATATACCCACTGACAAGCACATGTGTCATTTACCATTTTTTTCCTATTCCTATCACATACACACAGCCACTACAAGCACATGTACATATTACAAGATATTTAACTTATGAGGTGAGATTCATATTTTTTCCATCTCAAAGTAACTTCATATTTCCATCTCAAAGTAACGAGATGTGCAAATCATGACAAAAATATTCAAAGAGTTTCCATCTCATTACAGTATGTAGAGGAAAACAATGTGAGTTACAAAGAGTTACATGCACTTAATTTCAAATGATGTTAACTGAAGTGATAAAAATTCAACTCTGTGTGTCTTTTTCATGTTTTTAGTTTTGACTTCTTTTAGGTGTTGAATCTGTAAGGATTGGTGACAGTGAGTTAAACAAGCTAACAGTGATCGGAATGGTTGACCCGGTCAAACTCAGGCAAAAGGTTGAAGAAAAAACCAAGAAGAAAGTGGAAATATTATCTCCGGTAAGTAAAACGAAGGACGACGACGGTTTTTTGTGATGAGAGAGAAACCGGATCTTGATCTGTGAGCTTTTATGAGAGAGAAAGTAGGTTGAATAATGGAGAGGATTGAAGACTTTGTTTGTGTGTGTACTGTATGAGAGTGATAAATTTTTTTTTTATTACAGCGTGAATGAAACAGGTGGGGATAAGATGTTTTATGCTTTTGTATTTTTACATTTTTGCCCCCGCTGTTTTAATTGGATCTTGATCTGCGCCGTAGGATGAAAGTGAAATGGATGGTTAGGATGTGCTCTTTTGTTCTTTAAAGAATGTGCGTGTGCTGGGGATCTCACCTCTTTTAATAGAATTGTTTATAAAAAAAGCTCACTAAACTTATAAGCACCAATTTAATGCTAAAATGTAAAAATTAAAAATGCTAACTATTTACGCTACTAATAATTTAGATGTCTACTTTTGAAAAATATATATCCACTACGTTATAAAGTATTTGAAAGATGCTAAATAAAAACAATTTAAAATGAAAAACATTTAATCGAAAAAAAAAAAAAATAGTCTTAAACATAGAATCCTTCATTAGTTGAATCAATTTACTTTCAAAGTTTAAGAGCTCTTGACAAAACTTGTGGCAAAATCCCCATTTGACAACAGCTACGCCTACACAACACTACACGTAATGCCTTTATTCTCCATAAGTATTTAACTATATTTATTTAACTGTACCATTTTCTTCCAGTTTCATTTCAAATTGTTGTTTTATATCTATTAGGTTTTGCTGAATGATGCATCGATGGAGCAGAACCATAGCTAATATATACAAACAAACTCATAATAAATCATCAAATATTGTTTATAACAATAAGGATTTGTTTGTTTTAAGGAGCATTTCTAGGGTTGCTGCTGCTCACGTGCCGCCGGTGTCTGATAAATCAGAGGTACCTTATTTATTTGATCTGTTTATTTTTATGTTTTATATTGTTTTTTTAGGAACTAATTGTGTAGCTGATTAGGGGGGTGTTTGCATTACCTTGTTTGCCGACTTTGGTTGTTTATGGTGTTTGTTTAAGCTTACTTTTGTGCTAACGAGCTTATGCGGTTTTGACTTATGTTTTATAAGCCCCTTTTTTGGATTCTTTTGAAATATACCAGCTTCAAAATAAGCCCGAAAAAATGGGTTTATGAAAAATAAGCTTATAAGCTTGGACAAACACCCTATACACCAACAAAGGCGGGTATGAGCTTATGAAGTCAAATAAGCCATAAGAACCAAAAATTGAGCTAATTAGTTTCTCAAAAGTTACAAAAAGCCGATAAGGCAGACAAATAAGCTTAAGCAAACACATATTTTCAGCTAACGGGGTTATCGACTTGAGCCTATGAGCTGAAATAAGCCATAAGCTCAAGTTGTTAAGCTCGCAAGAGGGTTGCTGCTACTCACGTGCCACCGATATCTTTTGATAAATTAGAGGTAAAATGAGCTGATATGATTTTAAATTTTTTTTGGGTAACCATGGTTTCCGACCTTTTGGCCCACTAATCCACGGGGCTTGTACCCTCTGCCACACAGACTCAAAATCAATCAGGGTAAAGCACTTCCTTTTCAGGAGGTTGGCGTGGCCACATCGGGGGTGTTTGCAAAGCCTCTCAAATTTTAGCGATGATAGTCACAAACCTTTTGCCACCAAGCCACCCTTGAGTAGAGTGGTTTACTTGTGGACTTAAAATAAGCCATAAGCTTGTAAGCTGAAAATGTTAACTTATAAGCTTTTGTAAACCTAAGCAATATAACTAATCCAAACTAGATAAGAAGTTAAGCCCATTGAAGTGTTTGGACAAGCTTAGGCTTATGAGGGGTTAGATAAACTCCTTATTTGTGGCTATAAGATACTTGTTTCACCTTATTTATCATAAGTTTATTTAAACACTCAATAAAAGCTTACGAGCTTATTCATCGTAGGTCATAGGCTCCTTATTGAAAATAAGCTTATTGCCACAGAAAGTTAGGTTAGACAAACACCCCGAAAGTAAAGTTATCGATTTGATAGCAGTGTCGAGTATTATAAAGATTATGGTAACTTGCTGCAGTACACACATTGAAATTTGGCTTTTCCTTTTGATAATTAAAGCCCCTATTGAATTTGGGATATTGCACGTAGATAAGGGACTAATATGTTTATTAATTTAGTATCAGTTTATTTTGATATTAAACGAGTAATATGCTTCTACCGATGGTAACATCTCTTGTAATCAACACCACATGTTTTTTTAAAGCAAAGTAATGTCATTATGGAAATTTGCATGTGTTTACTTGTGATGATTAGGGTGCACTTCTTTCCGCAGGTAAATCTTAATAAGTTGTTTCGCTCTAAGCCCTGTTCTTTGACACTGCCTCCTGAATCTCCTCTGAGGATCGAAGAACCAACATACGAGGGTCTCCGACATTTTCTCCTCAAATTGATGCTGTTCTATAGCAAGCAGAGCAAATCTATACGTCAGGCCAATGTTATTTACCGGCGAGTTGTATCTCAAGTTGATAAACCTGCCATTTATGATGGTATCATTCTCATCTTTGTAAGATTGAATATTTTTTTTAAATATGCAATAAAATAAGTTGTCCTCTATTATAGTTCAAAATAGACCTTATCAAACCTTTTCATTAGCTCCATGAAATAAGTTGTCCGCTAACTGCACATCTATATGTGCGTTAGATCCATGAAATTGAACATTCAAATGAATATGATTAATCGTAGGATCAAATGTTTTCTTAAGTTACGTTGATACCTAAATCTGCTGTTTGCATATGGCCTTGGATGTCACACCTGTTGTTCCAACAAACTTCATTCCAAAAATTAAACTTGTATGTGACATGTTTAGAATTCGGCATTAAACTGATGTTTCACCATCTAGATGGAATGATGGATAGTTTCTACAGGAATCATATTTGCTGTCTTATTACCTGGTGGCTGAAAATTGGTTTTCATTTAGTGTCAACGTTGTATGCCAACAACGTAAGGCTAACAGTAGCTGTATGGATTCCTTACTTCACTTTTTGTCAGGTGACCAATGTGAATGACTTTATAGTATAGTATATGATGAACTGTTCCCTTACAAGATAAGTGCAAAGTTTTGCTAGGAAAATCACTATAGTCAAATATTGACACTGCCCACTATAATGTTAACAGAAGATTATCTTGTGAACCAAATTCATTGTTTTTGTAGCTATTGAGAAGAGCCTTTAGTTTGCATATCCTAGGAAATTGCATATATTTGATGGAGGGGGTACAATCTCACATACCATAAACTAACTGCAGCAATGGTCCCAACTATCCCTAAGTTATTTGTTATTTTCTACTATTGTTTGTTTATTGTTTAGTAATGGTTATTTTACTTTGATATGCAGTTTTTAGCTTGGAGAAAACATTTAGAACAAATTTCTCCATGCTTGTGGTACACATGTGGCTTTGTTTGCGTCGCTTGAAAGCAGAAGGACAGGAAGGTATTGAATTGGGGCAATATGTATATGAAATCTACAATCATGATTTAGAGACGAGAGTTTCCAAAGCTGGGGTAAGTAGTCTGGTTTGATTTTTATTTTTTTTGGTTATAATTTCCTCTTGTTTATTGATCTCGTGATGGTAGAAAAGACTGATATTTGATAGTCTTGCTATTTAAAAAAAGATGTTCTTGCTGTTAAACTTGTCACAAGCATGACTGTTCGTTGTGTCTGACTAGGAAGTATATGATTGAATAAAAACGGATGTGACTAATTTCCTTGACTTTTGCTTTGTTGATCTTGTTCGAATGCTTTCTGTGCATCATAATAGCTGCAACAAGCTACTCTTGACTACTAAGGAAAGCATCAGACCTTATCTATTCTACCTAAATTCTATTACATGTTATTAGCGTGTTAATGAATTTAGACAACAAACATAAAATGGAAGAAGGGTTCATATATATCTAGTACTTGAGAATTCAAGTTGAGGTGGGAATTTTGGCAGAACCAACTGCATATTAGTCATTTTGGTAGCTTTCTATTGGTGTAGGAGTATAATAAACTGGTATTTCAATGTGGAACATTAATAATCTGAGTAATCTTACATAGTTACATTTGATATGGAAAATCCATAAATTAAAATATTGTGGGACAGTGGGGTTCCGGGTATCTTTTCGTATGTTACCTACAGCTCACCGGCTCATGGAATTACATGGATTTTGTCTTTATGTAAATGGTCTATTTCTTGTTACTACACATGTATCACTGAAATTTCAGTAATATGGTTAATTTTTTAATTGGAACGCAGGTTAATCTGCTGCTGTCTAAATGGATGAGGGAATTGGAAAAAGTATTCTATGGCAATATTGTTGCTTTTGATACCGCCATGCTTCCAGAATCCAAACCTGATGATTTGCAAACTGCAATATGGAAGTAAGAAACTCGATATTTGTTGGTTTTTGGATTGTACTCCATTTTGCATCTTATCAGGGGATGGTCACTTTGACATCGTTACATTAAAGAATACATGCTGTTTAGGGTGTTATTAGGCTATGTTTACAGAAGTTATAGGCTGTCACTAGCATGCAAATCTTAAACACCTACTTTTCTAGTATAAATTATCTGAACTTGTATACATATACTCGGTTTACTGTCTCAATGAAATAACACGACTTATTCATGTAAATCTGTTTACAAAATCCATCACTGAAGCATTTTATGTTTTACTAGGTTCTTCACGTGTTTGTTAGATATTTACTGATCTTAGGTAGTCATGGTTTGTCTTATAGTTGGCATGAACACTGCACTTTGCTACTGTTCCTTACCACTTTAGCTGCCTTTGAGAGCTACTCTCATTGGTAAGATCTTGCTTGTAGTAAGGGAAAGATAATAACCTGTAAAATGACAAATAATTTCACTTTACAAAGCAATGTATTTAGTGAACTTTACTAGGTGATATTGAGTTTAAGTGTCGTACCCCGGTTTCATTTGTAGTCGTCTCTGGTGTACTAAAATGTTATCGATCTTATATAGCAAGAGTTGAGAACTTACTGGTCTGGCATGGAATAAAGCAGATACTCTTGAGGTTATTTAATGAGGAGCAATATAGGGTAATTGGGGTAGTTAGTCTTAATATAATTATATAGTTATTCTAAAATAAAAAATAAAATAAAAAGTCAATCAATTATATAATGTATGCTGAAGTCTATACTCTGATAGTTAGTTATGATCTGCTACATATATGATAAGGTGATTCTGGCTGGTTGCTGACCTAATCATGTGACTTGCTAGCTCAACTTAGCTCTAGTAACCCATTTTACCTAAAATTATGCACATGACATTAATTATCAATTATGGAGCTTATGCTTACTAAAATATATTTCAAGCTGATTCACGTTTTTAGCAATGTTTTATAGACAGATAGGTTACCCAACTTTCCAACTTTATTCGCCTAAGTTACCAAACTTTCATTTTGTTCACTTAAGTTACTGAACTTTAGTTAAGCATTCAACATCTATTTTTCAGTGTTAACAAAGTAACCCTAATGCATTTTTTTAGGTAAGTTAAGTAAGCTAAATGTCATGTTTTACAAATTCAGTAACCTGAATGTCAACCCCGTGTAGTCCAATACCCCGTTTGCACAAAAAAAAAGGTTTGGTAACTTAGGCGAATAAAGTTGGAAAGTTGGGTAACCTATCTGTCTATAAACCCTTTTAGCAATAGTAATAAAAAAAAAAAAAAAAAAAAAAAGTTGCTAATCTGTAAACTGAATGCATTGTGCAAGCTGATTATTTTGTCAAGCTGAAACCATCTTTGCTTGTCATGTTGTGGATATACAATGTACAGACTTGACATCATTTGCTTTGTGGAAGCTCTTTGCACATTTTGAATTTGCATTCACATGCTTCTATACATGTGAATGCTTAGATCAAATATTTGAAATGCCCCTTGTCATGGGCTGATGAGGGTTACCTTTATGCCAAACACAAAGTTACCAACAGGCCTCGATTCTTAGTTATTACAAATGCAGAAGATATAAATTTTTATTGAAAGCTTACCGAAAAAAGAAACAGTTTATAACATTGTATGAGAAACTGCATTGAGTTTTCACTTCTAGAACTGAGATGTCAAAACAAGAGTCATTAGTCAATGTACTATTATGTTCCAGCGACTATCATTTTCCACTTTGATTTTGTTTTTTAATTATGTTTACATGTCATGTAGGAATGTTTTCGCTGAAGATGGTTCATCGAAGCTAGATGCTGCTGCACTACCGGCTGTATTGGTAAGTTGTTACATTCAGTTTATTTTGGTCTTATCACATGCAAATGAGATTATTTGTATCTCCTTTGGCAACATGAAATACACAATACATGTAACATTCTTGGATATATTTTTCAAGCCCTTGAGGGTATGAAATCAAACTTTGATTTCTCATAATTTTGTTTCTAACACACCCGGTCCATCAAATTTGTCATAACAGTTGACATAATGAGAGTTAATACGATTCTTCTACTTGTAACTGAGCGAGTGATAACCCACTAAAATAATATTACTGATGTATTAAATCTTATTAATCGACCAATTGCAGGCTTTCACAAGATATGTTCGGCGAGAGTGCACTTGCTTGTCATTAACAGGTACCCAACATTTTTCCTTAATATGGATTTAGTTGCAGTGATATCTAGGAATATCCCCTCTGCAGTGGTCGACGTCAGTTATTTTAATAATATACAAGTTAGTAATAGTGACCAGTTGAAAGAATTTTAAGCAAATATTCCATTGGAGGGGATGAGTTTTTCTTTAAAGACTTAGCCTCGTCAGGTCTTTGAAAAATAACACCAAGACACTCTCTCACCAAAGTAATGCTATGATATAATACATCTATAAAAAGTAAAAAATTTAAGAGGTGCAGGTGTTAATGCTTATTGTACATCAATATGAAGGCAATTTCAAGTAGTTCAATTCTTTATGCACATAATATAAGTAGAGCTCAAGTCATTTCCAATAATCTTATATGCAAATCTAATATCATTGAACATAATTATATTGGTCAAAATTTACTTGTAACCGAAGCTACTAATAAAAGACATGTCAATGATCATATGTCGGTTATAAAAGTTGATGCAAATTTAATTGTCGGTTATGTCATGTGTGAGTATAAAAAGGGTCACTCATGAGTAATCGGTTCTTCCGGGATGATGAAAATAAGACTTGTTGATGTGATTGTGAAAAAAGATGATGACTTGAGATGATGAGCTCAAACCCTATAGAAACAAAATTACGATAAAACAGTAATCGACTATTTTGTGTCACTAAAAAGTGATGTTATTCTTGTCTTCTCGCTATCACCAACAACCATCAATAAACACATCATCCATATTACCGCTAACCACCACTGCTTTCTTGCTTTCTGAAACCGCCACATTGCGTGGGTAACCCACTAGTTTGTATTAGAGGTATTTGCAAAGAATAGCTTTTTATAAATACAAAAAGGTTTTGGAAAAGCTTGACCCATTGACGATGCTCTTAAAAGGAGTAAGTAACATGGACTAAAATCGATGTTTCTAAATTCAATTCGTTGTTATTAATGTGCCAGAAAGTATAGCAACAACGGAAACTAACCAAAAAATAAAACTTCACTTGCTTACAAACTAGAAGTTAAGTGTTAGCATGTTCTTCTTAGAGATTATAATTCTGGTCAACAACAAACCGTGAGCTCTGTTTTTCTTTTCATCGCCTTTATTTTTTTCATTAAAGTAGGAATCTCAGCATTTGAATTGATGTTAACCTTGAGCTTCCGTTTCCTGTTTACCATTTGATATGATTTTACATGCTTAACTTAGTGTATTCGAAATGAATAATATGTTTTGTGGATGTGCAGATAAAGAAGCAATGATGTCCGGCAACTTCTTGTTCACACCTATTGAGAATCCAAAAGCCTAACCTTAGCAATGAAGATTGGCGTTGAAGTGCATTAGATGCCTTTTTTTTGAATAAAAAATCTGTGTTTTTTTACCACACATAAAGCTCATTTTTAGCTTTCAGAATCAATCTTTTGTGCATGTATTTTGCCAAAATATATTACTGTAATAGTTTTAGGTGACTCATGGGAGACTGCTGGAGTATTTTATCCTAAAGAATCAATCATCAGATACGTAGTTTGCCAAAACAATAGTTCTAGTTCTGATTGGAGGGCTTTTCAATATTTATTGGGTGTCAAATAATTCTGAAAAAAATTAGCTGACCCCTGTCTTTTGAAATGACAAATAGTAAGTTATAGATGTTAGGATGATACATTCTGATTATGATTATTTGAGGACCAATTTATTAGTTTGGGGGTGGCTTATTTGTGTTACAGCTAAAGTATTATTATTGTTTTTTCTTTTGTGTTAAAAACTTCAGGTAATCTTTTAAAAACTTCAAACAGTTATGGACAAACATAAACATTATTAAGAATCAACTACTATAAATTAGCATTACATATGTGAAAATAATAAACCTGACTGTACCAAGCCCACATATGAGCCTGGGACAACTAACATAACATCGCCTAATACATTTATGTTATTTTGGAGGTGAAATAGCAAAAGTTCAGATTGAATTAGAATACTTAAAAAACTAAATTTGTAACTAACTTGTTGATGAAGATATCCGACAACAACTAGAGACAAATCTTTAAACCTCAACAGTAAAGAAAAACAATAAAAATAAACATCAAAGGTCTGTGGCTGACAACAACATATTTCCGAAGGATTAATGTGCAAAGAACATCGACTTTCACAGCTGGTACTCTTAAAAATGATGATGGTTCACACCGGTGCACATGTAACAAAATGGACAAGTTGAAATGAGAAAAGAGATACAAAATGAAATGAATGAGATTATGAAATATTCTCATATATACATATATAATAATTATTATCTAGGGTGTATATATTTATCCGAATAATTATTTACCTGTTTATTTTCCGTTGTGCATGTTTTAAAGGTCATGCGGGTGACGACCAATGCCTTTGATTTAATACTTTTTGTTAAAATAATAAGATTAGACCTTTAAGGATCACAAAAGTTCAAAACGGTTAGATCTGAATTGTTACACATAACTGTAGATTTGAAAAATAAGCAAAAGATTTTTGGTGGTGTACAGTGGCAAATGACGGCGCATCGTGTCGGCAGAAGCAGATTTTTTTTGGTTGTTTGCAACAGAAAGATGGAACTTTTAGCGCAATTAACTCTTAGCGTGAGAGTTATGGCCGAAATAAAGGGTTGTCTTTGTTCGTAAGAAGAATAGATACAATGGTGACTAGCAACGGCTCATGTCGGCCGACGACTAGGGTTTTAAAAAGCGACATATAAATTGTGAAAGCTTTGACGAGGTGGCATAGAGGCACTGCTCAAGGTGGCCCCAACTACGTCTAAGGATCAAACCCGTTCTAGTATCATGTTAGACAATGAGTTCCTTTTAGGTTAAACTTTATTGATTAACTATTAAATAGTACATATGTGAAGCCATTAAATAACCTTTGGTAATCATTAGGGTAGTCTTTTTTCTTTTGGTTCCATACGTACTGGAGTTCTAACATTTGAATTTCTCTTATATTCTACGTTCCCGAAACGGATCCTATCAAATATTTCACATTTTCTATGATCATCTCTATTTCAGGTATTCGGAGAATCCTCCTTTATAAAACCCCAATTAATTTGAGCCCACTAATGGGTTTGAGCCAACTAACATAACCTAGCTAACAAGTAATGGTACGACATTAGGTATAAAGATGTATATCGAATTTTTGACACATTAAGAACATTCACCTTGAACCCATCTCGAATCAGTCTATAAAAGAAGAATGTTTGTCAGAAATAAATGTTATGTCATCCACATTCAATACATTGCATTAATCGAAGAGCATTTAGTCTCGAGTTAAACTAGCTTTGCTCGATGATCCATCAGTAAGGTTGGGAAGTTCACGCTTAAAACTAACTTAGGTTTCTTTTTTTAAAAGATGAAAACATATGTCAGTTCAATTAATTAGCATAATCTATTTTGCAACTATATTTTGTATTTTTCTCTTAAAAGTTACATTATGCGTTTATTTACTTTACCTCTCAAGAGTTGAGATCAATATAGAACTCATATTTGTCATAGAACAAATGAACCAATCACAACTCTCCATTTTTTATCTAAATTAATACAAAATCATTTTCCACTTTTTTTTTTAAAACAACATATCTTACAAACGGTAAATCTTCAAAATATAAAAAATACACCATCGTGACGAGAATTAAATTATCTTTCTATAGATATGCACTTTTACATATTTTCGACAAATATTTTTTTTCAAAAATTCCGTCCGAAAAAATCATATATGATTTTTACGAATCATATATGATTTTAAAAAATCATGTATGATTCGATTTTTACGAATCATATATGATTTTTACAATCATATATGATTCTCAAAAATCATATGTGATTCGTAAAAATCGAATCATGTATGATTTTCACAAATCATATATGATTTTTGTTAACCGAAATTTTGAAAAAAAAAAGTTGTTAAAAATATATAGTAGTGCATATCTATAGAAAGATAATTTAATTCTCGTCACGATGGTATAATTTTTATCGCGTAACGATTAACGGTTTGCGAGATATTTAATTTTTTAAAAAAGGGTGAAAGTTTATCATAATAAAAAAATGAATGGCTATTATTGGTTGATTGGATCTATGGTAAATTTTGGTTCTATATTGAACTTTTGCCTACCTCTCAATTAAACCGTTTACATTTGTCTAAAAGTAAATCATGAGGCATTTGGCATAATTCGTATAATTATTGTGCTAATATTAAAAAAATTGTTCATTTTAATAAAAAGAGAATTTAGTAAGAGAATATTCTATTTGAGTGGTTGAAAATTGTAGTGATCTCACTTTCATAAATTTTGTGATTCTTGTCTTCTAACAATAATTTTGAGACGGAAGGAGTAATAAAGTATCTGAAAGGTTTTATGGATATTTAAATATTAGTATGTCCGGATTCGAACTCGAAACTTCGGGATTGCACACATTACATATGAGAGTTGATGTTAATAATTAATATATAAAATGTTATTATTAATTATTAGTCACGAAATAAAACATAACGATAGTTAATATTTAACGGGGTTTGACTAACGGTCGTTAAATGTAAACTACGAGGACTAAGAATGAAATTAGTGGACAAGAAGGATCTAGAATCCCTTTGGGGGAGCATGGCCGGTCGTAGGCTACCAAACCCAAGGAGGTGGGATTTCTTGGTCACCAAGTTTTGAGAAACTATAAATACAAACCCTTGTATTCATTATTCTCCTAACTTTGGATCACCAATAGACCTAATTTCTCTTCTCCTCTCCCCTTTCTTTTGTGGCCGATCGTACACCCCTCACCACAAGGGTTTTGATTTGCTTAACCCAAGATTAAGTATTTGGTTTTATTTGTGATTCAAGAACCTAGCTTTTCACATCAAATCGCTAATAGTACGTGTGTACAAGAACGAAGAACAAACGCATTTGTGTTTGTAGAATCTTGGTGGTCGACTTCTTGGTGGGTCGAATTGCATAAAACCCAAGTTAGGGTTTCGGGTTTTGTTCTTGGTTCAAGCATCGTTTGGTTTACTTGAATTGCTAAAAGGTACGCACTTTCTTGTTCGGTTAATTACTTACATGTATTATTCCTATTTACTTCCGCTGCATGCTTTGATGATGTTTAATTGCTTTTATAATTTGTTATGATTAGTATATTCCAACAGTATCGACATGTATGTTTTCACCGAAGAAGACGAGACCGTGAGCTTTCAACCCCTAACCATTGATCCATTCTAATCGAAAACTTTGAAAGTTGTAATATAAAACAGTTCCATCTTTATTTTTATTTGACCATCATACTTTCGACAGTTGCTTACCATAAATGGAAACTGTGTTCAGATAAATGATTACATACCGTGTTGGCCATACTTTATACATTTACTAGACGATCATTCAATATAGTGTTGCGACTTTAAAATGAATCAACTGAGAGGTTGGACGCTAATTAACTGAGAGGTTATAATTAAGGATGAAAACGTTGGACGCTAATTAACTGAGAGGTTGAAAATTAAATCACATTCATGTTGCGACTTTAAAATGAATCAATTTTGAAAAGAAAAAGAACTACTTTATACATTTACTAGACGATCATTCAATATAGTGTTGAGATCATTGAAATTGCCAGATTTTTTTTTTCTTTCTTTTTTTTTTAATAGAATTGTCATTTGACTTCTCAAAAAGTAGATTAGTTTCTTAGGTTAGCAATAAAACATATATTGGCAATGTGGCGTAGCAATTTTTTTAACGGTCATTTATTGAAATGGAGTTGATATATTGGCAATGTGGCGTAGCATTTTTTTTAACGGTCATTTATTGAAATGAAGTTGATATGCACATAACCAAAATTGATGTGTCCACCATAAAATTATATTAATGATGCACATAGTACATCACACATGTATAATTATGGTGTGCACATCACTTTTGGTGGTATGCATATCACCTCCCTTATTAAAACCGCTCTAGCAAGACCTAGAGACAACCAATAAAAACATATAAGTTAGGGTGCGTTTGTTAAAACTAGCAATAAGCATTTAGCATTAGTAGTTAACACTAAGCAATTAGCAATAACAGTTAACAGTAGCAATTTAATTTATAAAAGTGTTTAGTAAAGTAGTTATAGTTATAATTTTAATGTGTAAAACGATGTAAGACTAAATGTTAAATGGTAAATGCTTATTCAAAAAGTATAAAAGAATTAGCACTTTTATAATTTTATAAACACTATCCACTTTCTTTCAAACGAGTTTTTTTTTAATAATAATACTATTTGCTCTAAAATACTTTTACACACCCTTAACAACTCGTAAATCAACTGGTTACCAAAAGAGCTTGTTTGAAAAAGTTAACAAGTTAGATGCTACTTCTCATTTGCATCATAAATATGCCGTGTCATGTCAAATCCTTATATAATTAAATAATGCAATTGTCACTCTTTGTGTAATCATAACTAGTTGCCTATTAACAAAAGTGAACCTAAATAATTATTGGAAATAAAAAAAAGGTTTATATGTTAAATAAGGGATGTTCTCAAGGAATTAAATAATTTATAAGAAGTTCATGTTGTACTCTATGTAACTTGTGAAAATTTATCAGTAATAGTAATGCGATACGGTTTTATTAGACTACTTAAAATGGTCACATAATTTCATTTTTATCTCAGTCATATTAGCTTCTCTTTTCATTTAACTCCTTTCACTCTCTTTCATTTTTCACCTTTAATGGTCACCACTCTTTTACTTTTCAGTAAAATATTCACTTTTATACAAACATACCTCAATAAATACCTCACACACACACACACTCACAAACAAATAATTAACAATAAAGACATTTAAAAGGGCTTACTTTACACAATGTCCGAGTAGTGAAGCTCTCACCGTTACTCCATGTTTTTACCCTATGTCACGTGTGACAAGGGCCTTGCCCAATAAGGTAGTGCGTGAAGGTTGGGGCACACAGTGACTCATGCTGCTCCATTGGGAGTAGCTTTATACATCGTGATGGTACTGGCACAATCCCACCAGTAGTTGAAGGGCCATTTGGGGACAAAGACTCAGAGGGACAAAAACCACCAGCTGATACGAAACCAATCATCCCCACTGTTACTAATCAAACTTTAGGGACTGGCTTTAAGGACCAGTTAGATAAAACCCAATCTGATGGATTAGAGGGGTTAGGCCCTAACCAAAACAAAAGCAATACTTCTTCTGAAGTGGAGCTGGATAACCCTCTTTTGCAGCTTAATACAATTGCAGATGTTCAGGCCTTTTTTTTTTTTTTTTTTTTTTTTTTTTATCTGAAGATGAACTTGATAAAGAAAGTGAAGAAAAAAGAAGAAGTATTTGCAGCTGGTTAAGACATGGACATTGACACTCCAACAACTGAAGGAGAACATTAGTCTCCACCACCAAACCCTGAACAACCTGCAGAATCTCCATTTTAGGCCAATGACTCACCTCTGGTTCATCATGTCCTGAAGTTCTCAAAAGGTATGACAACGTTCTTCCACTCGCTGAGAGGCAATTGGTCAAATACCTACAAAAAGCCACAATAGCACTGTTTACTCGGATCACTGAAGAACAATGGGATCAACACATGAAGCTGATGTCTCTTATGCTGATCTCAAGGCCTCTATTGATGAATACTACAATGAAAACGTTGATCATCGGGAACAAGCTGAAAAACGTAATACATCAACACTGAACACCTTGGATTAGCATTTAGTTGGGTTTCTCAACTCTCTCAAGAGGATCAACACAGACCTTGGCACCAAGGTTCTCAAGATCGGGATCCTACCTATGATCGTTTTCGTCTTTCCAAGATCGTGATCGTAAGATCGAATCAAGATCCTAAGATCCTATTATAATGTCATTTTATAATATTTTTTATAATATTTGTGGAAAACTAGAAGGGGAGGGGGTTGAATAGTTTTACCGATTAAAACTTCGTTTTAAACTATTTAGATCGACTTATGTCAATCTATTTAATGTGTATGTTGGATGATGATAGATAAGCATATAAATAAGTAATGTAAAGATAAAGAGTAAAGGAACACAAAACCACGACACGAGTATTTATAGTGGTTCGGCTACAATGACACCTTCCTTACCCTACTCCACTCCCCGAGTTCCCCACTCGAGAGTTCGTAAGCACTACACAACACAAGCTCCTTAATGTGGCGGAGAAGCCTTCACAACGTCGCCTACTCTTTATCCGGTACTAGGATAGACACCGAGTTTTTCCACGAGGTAGAACCACACCTATCACAACTAGGGGTGTGCACCGTCCAAAAACCGGACCGGACCGGCCAAGACCAGACCGGACCGAGACCCGATTTCGGCAAAAATCTTAGACCGAGACCGGACCGAATGTGGTCGGTCCGGTCTCGGTCCGGGTCGGTCCATCGGTCGGTCCGATCCAACAAGGCCAAATTAGCCCAAATTCGTCGGTTTTGGTCCCGACCGGACTGAGGACCGAATTAGCCCAAAAGCCGAGACCGCGGACCGGACCGAATGTGGTCGGTCCGGTCCGGTCCAGTTCGGTCTCGGTCGGTCCGGTCCGTTCGGGTCATATGCTCACCCCTAATCACAACGTCGCCTACACTTTATCTGGTACAAGGCTAGATACCGAGTTCTATTACAAAGGAGGAACTACTACCCAACACTACATCACTACACGACTACCCCAAAGGAGACACACTCCTTATTACAACATCATAAGGATATCAATATCCTTTTAACCCAACCTAACTATCTTGTACATCGATGCACCATATCGAATGTACACCATCGGCACCTTTCACTAATGCCTTCGACACGACCCTTTGGCACCTTTCACTAATGCCTTCGTCACGACCCTTCGGCACCTTCACTAATGCCTTCGACACAACACTTCTATGGAGGGAGAAAAGAACTATCAACAAGATACACTTCAGTGATCTTGATGATGGTGAAGCTTAGCAACTCATGACCTTGAGCTTGCACGTCTTCAAGAGGTGGTGATCTTACCTTTAAGAAGAACCTAGAGAATCACACAAACATAAAACTACATAGAATGATCATTTGGATATGAGGTTAGAGATGTTACAATACTAAGAGAGACTATGTGTAAAATGGGTAATGAGCAAGAGAGAAATTGCTTACTATTTATAGACAAAAATGTCTACTGTCCCACGGTTCTCACGGATCCCTCCCCAGAGGGATCCGGCTAGTGCAATCCTAGGGATCCGGCTGCTGGGTCAGCTTAACTCCGGATTTCGGGTTGCAAACCTGGTTATGGGTAATGAATTATGGATACCCAACAAGATTCAATGTATCTAGACATTGGGTCATGGATCATGGATAATAACCAACATGACTTCATGCATGATGTCATGCAATGGGTTATGGGTTATGGATCAAGCTCCATGGGTATGGGTCACGGATTTTGGGTTTTACCCAACAACATTCATTGTACCTAGTCAATGGATCATGGGTCATGGGTCATAGACTTTGGTTTTTACCCATTACATTAACCATTATACTATGTACAAAGTATAAGTACATTTCCATATTATGTAAACACTAGTTATTATACATTTCTATAAGATGTAAACAAGATTACTTGTTTAGTGTTTATATGAAAATGTAAGTGTGTTAGTAAACTATTGGCTCAAACTTTTTATGTATTTTATTTGTTTCATTAAAATGATTTTACGTTTGTTATCGATAAAACATTAGAAGATCGTAAAATATAAATAAACGTTTTTATGGCTTATTTGTATTAACAATATTATTCAAGTATACAAATTATTATATATCATAAACACGAAATTATATGAATGTTTTATGAAAATGTTGTCCTAAATTATGAATTATTGAATGTTTAAGAAGAATCACATGCTATATTTTTTAATTATATAAAAACATAATCCATAACTTTGTACCTTTTTAGTTTACGGTTCAAGAAAATTAAGATCGGATAAGATTAGATGTTAAGATCCTATGGTCAAGATCTGGATCCTATAAGATCTTAACCTTTATAAGATCCTACGTAGGATCCGGTTCATTTTTGCTTTGTAAGATCGCAAGATCCTAAGATCAGGATCGGGATCTTAACAACTATGCTTGACATTGTTAAAGAAGCTGTCAAAGATGACCCAACACTCAACAAGAAAGTTCTTGAGGCTTCTGAAACTTACATCAAGAACTCAACCAACCTCACTGAGCTCATCTCCATGATCAACAATCTTTATCTTAAAGGACTCATTTCCTCTCTTAGCGATATCAAGACCACTATATTCAATCACGAACAACATCTAGCTACATGGGCCAAGTCAATCACTTCTATGGCGTGGAATCTTGGTCCTCAAATGACAACTATTGAAGCTTCTCAGGATGATGTCCGCACTGAATTATCAACCCTCAGGAAGGAAACTTTAGAGATTAAATCCATGATGACAGAGATCTATCAGGCGTTCAAAGGTCAGTCCTCCACCCCATCATAGAGAGTGCCAAAGCTAACACTTGATCTCACTGAATTTCCAGAAACTGCTGAGGGGAGAATGTACTGAAGAAACTCCTACTCACACTGAGGGGGGAGACTGAAGACATGCAAACTCAAAAGCATGAAGAGCCTCAAGCTGCGGTACCTATATCTTCCTACAAACCAACCATTCCTGAAACCCAAGTCCCTGAACAACAATCAACTTCATCTGTCTCCAAAAAATGAAAAGGAAATCAGTTGCATCCGAAGAAGAGCCTGAAGAGCAAAAGAAGTTGGTCAAAGCGTCATCAATTGTTCGATAGGAACCTGGTGAACCTGTCAGGGTTCCTTACAAGATAAATGGAAGTATGTACCATGTGATAAATGATGAAATCAATGCTCATCTGAGAAATGAGGAACAAATGAATAAGTCTACTGAAGAAGCAAATAAGCTATAGTTGACAAAGACAACAGTGATTAAAATCATTCAGGAAGAAGCAGAGAAGATTGGCATTGATCCAAAAACTGTCACCAGTGATAAAGCAGGTGAAAAATTAAAAAACGCTCAGGATACTGAAATGCAAGCTCTCAAGAGGGAACATACTAAAAAAGTTAAAAGACTGACATAGATGAAAAAGAAAAGAGTTGAGAAGTATATATGGACAATGACCAAAATACTGAAGCCCGAGCCTATCACTGATGTAAAGATTCATCCCAAAACCAAGCCAGCAGTAATCTATGTCTATAGAGGAGACGGCAAAAAAACTTTGAAGTCCATGATCCTTTCAAGTTTTTTCAGATTTTGGAATCATTGAGGTAGTTGAATTGGGTGCAATCATTGAAAAGAAAAAGAAAACCATTGTTAAAGACATGATAACATCATTGAGCAAGAGATATGAAAGACTGAAGAAAATCCCTAAAGAGCTTGGAATTCAGTCTGCTCTCCTCGCTCCGGTCTCCTAACCAACAACATCTCAGTCCTCAGGGAGAAAGAGGAAGCACATAGGATGGGAGCCTGAAATCAAGGTTCCTGGACTTGAATGCAATTGAGTCCCTCCTGAAGGTGTCCCTTTCGTCAATAATATGGTCATCGAGAAACCTGAGCATGGGCTATTCTTCACTGATGTATATGGTGATCAAGCCTTTCTAAGATGGAGTGATATTGACATAGCTGGGGTTGAAGCCTTAGTTTCATACTTGGTAATGGCCTCCAACATCAAGACCCCTGAAAATGCAAGATTATGTATGAACCTAAGGAAGTTTCTTGTTGAACACCCAGATCAAGAGAAGCTGAAGAACAAGAAAGTGAAACTGGAAGCTATGGGTTACAAAATGACTGAGTATCTTTTTTTGTATTTCAATCATCCCTTGGTAGTAACTGGTAGGATCCTTTGTAAGATTATGAATAAATGATGTTTTATGTTTATCAGTGTTTCTTAGTTACTTTATTGTATATTTCGTGTAAGAAGAAGACCTTTGCTCACTTACACTGAACAAGAACACTTAGGCTATATTTATATCCAAATAGGGGGAGACTATTGGGTCCATTCAGTACCCAAGTGTCCTTAAACAAGGATTTGAATAGAAAATACCCTAAGTATTATATAACTATAAACAACATTCAAGTCACTGAGTGAACAATCACTCAGTGAGTCATCTTTAAGAAGCTCAGGACAAGTCTAGAAGAAAGACTTTCCATTCAGTGAGGTGGGACTCAATGAATGATACCTGAGCCAAAGAAGAAGGTGGTGGGTTTAGGGAGTGATGACAATAACTCACTAAATCCCATGTATCCTCAACAATAAAGTCTAAAGACTGAACACTAGAGGAAGGCGGGACAAGGCGGAATAAGTTTGAAACATATAAGGGGAAGTCCTTTTCAAGCAAAGGTCAAACTCACCCTGAATGGCTAAAGATCAGAGCAATGTCATCACTACTATTCAGAAAGCAATGTTGTCACATACTCAAAGTAGAATATTGTAACAAAGACAAAATACGCATGTATTTTGTCCAAACTAGCATATGTTATCTTTGTCTTCATTGTAACAGTTGTCCAAATAATTGTATATAAATAGGATCATAAGGTGGAGTAAAAAGTTGGAAAGTTTGTGCACTAAATGCTTAGACACTCACTAACATTTTTACTCCTACAAAGACAACTAAGTCTTTGAGGTTAGCTCAGTTGGTGAGCATAGTTGTACTTAAACTTAGCTTAAGTTTAGAGAGGAGACTACACCATACTTAGGTATAGATTCTTTCAATTAATTCAAATAAGGATTTAACCGTTGAAAAACTCGTGTTATTTACTTTAAGTTTCCCTTACATCTTAAACAAGTTTTTCATTACATCATTGAAAAACGGAACACGGGTATATTAACTTTGTAGTTAAGCTAGTCGTGTAAAAGGAACAACAAGTTACACATCAAATGGCTTATATATTTAGGCTTAGGTGTCAATTCTCTGTTAATATATGATAATTTAGACCGTAAACATGCAATTTTTATTAAAGATATGAAGCAAATTTAACGAAGTGTCTAAAACGCTTCTATATGATTTTGTAGGGTTTTCTATATTCATTTAAGTATGTTGTCAATTATTGTCAAAAAACCATTTAATATATGGTACTATTATTGGTACCCTTCCTTGCCCACAAAAAAATATATAAAATTACATAAGATTCTTATTTAATTTCCCTGTTAACAGTATAACACAGTTTATGTTTTGTATTTGTTTTCAGTTTAATACTTTTAGCTTGTTGTACTTTATATTTTATGTTCAGTACTTTCAGGTTTGTAGTTTTATAATAAAGAGAAATTTATAAAAAAAAATGAAAAAAATGGGGGGGGGGGGGGTACAAATGGTGCTTTAAGAGGTCTTAATAACCTATCCCTTAATAAATATGCATTATCTGTTCTTTTAGTTCGTAGTTCGTACAGAAATGAATGACCTGATGCTATTAAATTACGGGTGTGCATAATTCGGATTTCACCCACAAAAACCAGAAACCAAAACCGAACCCAAAAAAGCCGGACCGAATTTGTAACCGCATCAAATTTGTCAAAATTGAACAGAACCGAATTAAATATTCAGTTTTTGTTTAAGTTATAGTTTTGGCAAAATGAAAACTGAATTCAAATAAATAGATATATTTTTTTTATATATATTTATGTTAAAAAAACATTAAAACTCTTTCATAGTATAAGTATAACATTAAAATGATTGAAAGTATTGATTGTATGCACTAGGAATGAGTTAACTACCGAAAAGCATGGCACGGGCCATTTGGTGGAGGTGACAAAAATGGCCAACTACAATGCTTGAAGCTGTGGCGTTGTACAGTTTGTGGATTTGGCATGCATATTTTGGGGTAGTGGGTGTGATAAGATCTTACCATTTTAGATAATTCTACGTATTCGACAATCTTCTTGATGACTTCGTCTCAGTGGTTCCGTTTGAAGTAAATGAGCTTATATTTGAAAAAAAGTATTACCTAGCTTACATGATTTACCTACGATGGGCAACTTTTGTCAAATCATGTTCGGTTGCACGAGGCGAGAAAAATTCCTTATTTAAACGGCGACAGAAGGTGCTCGAAAGGATGTTGAAGAGCTTTTGGTGTTCTCCAAGGACTTTATAGAATTAGTGCGTGCTTACACTATCAACAAACTATGGAAAATCATGTAAACGTGCATCATATTGTAATAAGTGAATTCAACGAATTGTATATTAGTCCACAAGTAAATATACAACGTACTTGGACCGGGAGACGCGAAGTGTAACGGAAGAATGCCAAAGAACTACATGATAAATAGACACACACAATTCTTCAACGAAATCTTATTGAGCATATTTGGCATCGAAATCAACAACACCAACAAGAAAATTAGTTTATTCATAATTTCATGTGTTTTTTTTTTTTTAATTTTTATATTGTTTTTAATTTCATATGCTTTTTTAATTTTTTTTTTCTTAATTTTTATTTTTATTTAAATGAATAAATTTTTTAGTTTGTTTGAAAAATGAAAAAATAAAATAAGATAGTGGGTGGGGCTTTTTTGACATGACAAAGGGGTGTTATGATGGAAGAGATATATTAGTATGCGAGTGTTAAAAATAGGATGCTGATATAGCGTTAACATGACAAAGAAAATATGATTTAGCATGCCACGATACATGACACCCATGATAACTGACCCTTTTAGTACTTACTATCACAAGAAGAGTAAAATATGTGTGTGCCTATCATATGTGTGTATTTGTTTTCTTGATTTAATAAATACTACGTTTGGTTCTATGTTTAAAGATCGAGATACATCAATAAACGTATAAAAGGTATAATTGGTGTACGCTTTGGGTGTGTATGGTATTTTTACTCAAGGTACAGTAATACATAAATTTAATTTTTCCTAAACTATAAAACTCTACTAAAATTTACATCTTACGATTTTCATGAGGTTATAACTTATGTTGGAGGAGCTAAAACTCTTTAACTCGAAAATGTAACCCAAAATTATTGATATAGATGTATATGGGTAGTTAACTATAGTTATTTTTTTTTTATTTTTTTTTTTATAAAATCTTAAAGTACTATTTCTTTTGAGGTGTTTGTATCACTGTGTGTCTCTGTTCATGATGTTTGTGGTACATTAACAATTATTTATTAAGCTGTAAGTTTGATTGTGATATAAATAACATCGTTATATCTCTGTTCCAACTAGCTATCTAGAGTTACATTTGTAAAAAAAATGAGTTACGTGTGTTAATAATTCGATGTTTCTATATACTCAAAAATAGTAAAACTCGAAAAGGATGCTAAAGACCATTGATTAACGAGAAAATTACCAAACTAAGCCAAAAAAACACTCTTGATTCAAGACTTGGTCTCTTTTCGCACATTTTTCTCATTTTGGTTAGGCTCAACCGCTCGACTCCACCCATTTTAATGACAAGTGTTATACTCAACTACTCGACTCCACCTATAGTGGGCCAAAGGTGTTTAAAAAAAGAGTAAATTTCACCGTTGGTCCTTAAACTTATGTCAGATTTCATACGACATCCAAAAACGGGAATTATTGCTTTTTTAGTCCACGATTTCGAAAATATTACACCATTGGTCCAAAAATCTAACGCTCGTTGGTTTTCCTTGTTACCTCGGTCCTCACGTGCGCAGCACATGAGCACAATTTGGTTTGAATCTTTGTTTTTGGCTTGTTGTTCTGTCGTGGCTGTTGTACATGTCACTGTTACAATATGTACTTTTCGTACTTTATATTATTTTTTTCGTCAAAAGTCTTTTGTACTTGTAAATTATTTATTTGACTTTTTAAAAATCTTTTGTACTTGTATATTATTTGGTTCACACACGAGTAATCTCACACACATACACATTCCTTTCTAAAGGTAAACAAATTTATTATGTTTCTATGCTTTATTTTAAGGTTAATTAGTTAGAAATCTTATTATTTGTTTAAACCCTTTATGCAACCAGAATTGTCAAAAGAGGTAGTGGTAGAGGAAACTTTTGCGGCAAAAGAGGTGGTGGTAGAGGAAACAATTGCTCAAACAAAAGGGGAAGATTTTTATCAAGAGATATATAATGAAGAAGAAACTGAAGTTCCTGGTAATGTCAGTGGTGTTGGATGGCTTACTGAGGAACAAGAATATCAACTACAATTAGATGAAAAGGCATTAAGAGAAACATTAGAAGAAAAAGCAAGGGCTAAAAAAGAGTTAGAGGAAAAATAAAGAAAGAACGAGAGTATGAGGTGATGTTGTTAATGGAATTTGGTGTAGTGGAACCTGATTCAAATTATTATTCAAATTAATATGTAATTTGCTTTTTTGAATAACAAATATAGTTCTTAATTGTCATTTATGTTGTACAGCTTGTGTATTCAATACTTTATTTTGCAGATCTAGTACAGTTAAGGTTAGAAGAAATTGAGTGTTCAATGACACTTAGTTTGAAACCAAAAAATTAAACCGTTGGTCCATGGTAGCCTTTGTCCAAGTTGTTAACATAGATGAAAAAAAGGGAAAAAAATAAATAGTTTGAAAGCAACAAAAAAAACCAGATTGTTAAAAAACCATAAATAAACTACCTGTTACAAAAAAGATTGTTAAAAAAGAAAAAAAAAAATAAGTACATGCGGTAAAAATATATCGCATAAGTATAGAAAAAATAAACAAATTAGTATAAGTGGTGACATGACCCGCTGATTCGCTCCCAAACGGTCAACCCAAATTAACCAGGAATGGTCAACCAGAGTCAATCATCTCAGAACAGAATGCAATTAACCAGGAGAGCATAGTGTTTCCCCGGGTCGTTAAGTCCCAACGAGCTGTGCGACTGAATAGCCAAACGTGTAGTGATCGGGTGATATTGAACAAGAAATGGGTTATGATTGATACTAGATGACAAAGGAAAAATGAAAGAAAATTAAAAAGCTAAATTATATTAAATAAACGCTATCACTATTTTTAAAATTGGATTTTCTTGATTTTTTTTATATAAATTTGAATTAAAAACTAATTTTAAACTTTAAAACTAAATTAAAATACTAAAAATTATGAAATTAAAGAGGAAAATTGTGAAACTATTTTTCAAAAATCTAAAATAACTAAAGAGACTTTTTAAAAACTAACTTTGTATTTTTCTGATTTATATTCTAATTTCTATGATTTAAAAACTATTTAAAACTAATTAAATTGCTAAAAATTACAAATTTAACTAAGAAAAATCTGGAAAAATTATTTTTTTGCTTTTTATAATTATCTTAATCTAGGAAAATTGAAAACTTATTTTTTTTAAGTTTTTCTGATTTAATTGCAATAAAGGTTAATTAAAAAGTCCTAAAAACTGTTTTAAAATAGGAAAAATACTAAACAGTGATGAAAAATTATGAAAAATTCAGGAAAAGTCTAAAATATTATTCTAAGTCTAAGAAAAATATAAAAACTATGGCTTATGTGTGAGAATATGAGGCTGCAGTGCAAACTGCTTATGAATAAGCACTTAATAATAAGCCAAAGACCACAAATGGACACCAAATGAACACAGAAGCTAGATTATGCTATAACTACCTGAAATGAGCTAAATTCAACTAAGCTATACCACTGAATTATAAGCTACACCACTGAATTATAAGCTACAATGATTTGGTGATTTAAACTTAAGTGCCAAAACAGTTTTTCTATCTACTTTTGAGCTAATGATTTGGTGATTTAAACTTAAGTGCCAAAACAGTTTTTCTATCTACTTTTGAGCTAAAGCACCAGCTTATTCAATAAGCCAATGTGAAAACCAAAACTGGAGACCTCAAGACCACCAGCTTAACTATCTCAAGACCAAGTTTCAGACCCTAGAAAGCTAATTTGAAGCTTGTGCAAAGCTTGCAAGAGGCCTGTTTCACACTCAGTGTATGCTGAGTGTGAACAGGGCATATGGGGCTTATTGGACAGCTAATTAATTGCTTAAAAATGTTTCCAAAAATTTCACAAAAATCAGATTTCAATAATAGACCAACTGAACTTGTTAAGTCCAAAATTTCACTTGAATTGAACCAATAATGAATCAATGAAAATTCTACCAAGTTGGGTGAAAAAACAGATTTTCCAACTTTTGACTTTGAACACAGAAATGATATTTTGACTTTTGTGAGATTGGAAACCAATTTATGAACTGATTATGATGTTTTATAGTAAAATGGAACTGATGCAAGCTATATTATCTAATTCTAAACCTAAATGCTAGATCTCACCAACTGATTTAGACAGATATGAACATAAGAGAAGAATCAAAATGAATTTGACTAAAAGTGAGTAGAGATGCAAATCAATGATCAAACTAGCTTCAATTATCCTAATAATGACTCTAGCAACTAATTTTAACTTCTGAACTAACCTCAAGCACAGGTTACTGATCTGATCCAAACACACTATTTATACTAACTGATTATGCAATCTACTTAGAAAATTCTAACCTAATCACTGACTAATACTGAAAACAGATCCAACAGTAATATATCAGCTAAATTGCAGATATTACAACTAAAACATAAGCTAAAACAGTTTATGCAATTTGACAGAATTGAGATAAGTAAAAACTTACAAAAGTCCTAGCCACAATGGCTTGCCAATCAACAAAGAACCACTATCCTATTAACCCAAATCAAACTAAATATCAACCCATTTCCACCTCAGATAAGCAATTCAGAATCATACCACCATTATTACTGCAGTTGACTTTTGTTGACCAAATTCCAAATTTGCTTGAAACTGAATGATAAGCTTATTCAAAGCTATCAACAGCTTGAATAAGCTTATATAAGTTGTAATAAAGCTATTTGAAGCTTGGCTTTTAGTACATTTAAACTTGATTTTATGACAGAAATTATAAAAACAAGAACCTTTATCAAACCTTGAATTAATGCTTAAAATGAGTTACAACTGGCTAAAATGCCTTAGTTCAGTACAAGAAAGATTAAAATTACAATTTAGAACTTAATTAAGACATAAAAATTAAAAACGACATACATGAAAAATGAAAACTAAAAACTACCCTCTTGCTCTTCTCCTCTTTCTTCTATTTATATGCAAAAGGCTTCCCCTCTCTCCTCTGAGCAAATCCCACCTCTTCTCTGGGCCATTGGATTAGAAGACTTGATATTAGCCGTTTGATGAATTTTGGCGCCAAAACTAATATAGCAACGGGGGGGGGGGGGGGGGGGGGGGGGGTTTGAGTGCAAGGAAGGAGAAACATTAATTGTTTCTTGTTTTGTTAGGTGAGGTGGAGGGGATAGGGTGTGGGGTGTGAGCTGTAAGAATGGTGATGTGAGATGGTTTCGGAGAGTGGGTGAAGACGAAGGAGAAAAGATTTGGCGAGAGTTGAATGTTTGACCGGGGTGTATTATTAAGGCAGGGGGTCAAGACAGGGGGTCAAGGGTTTGGCTGGGGGTTCAATGATACAAAGGTTCAAGGGTCAAGGATTTGGTATTAATACATAAGGACCTTTCTTGTAATTTCTGAAAATTGGAGGACCAAAGTTGTACATCTTCCAAAATAAACTAAGGGTGATTCCTGCCATGACCCAATAATCCAGGGACCATACATGAGATTTCCAACAATAATATTTTCCCAGGGACCATTTTTGCAAATTCTGAAAGTGCAGGGACCAAACTTGTAAATTATTGAAACTTTTCACCAAAGGATTAAATATGACAACATATGATTTCAAAAAGACCTTTGGTGACTTTTCTTACAAAACAAATGCCTAGGGACTAAATTTGACAAGTTTTGAAAGTTGAGGGACTGAAACTGCCAATTATGCAAACTTAACTCGTTTTTCATCTGATTTTAAACATTTTGCATCTGAAACATATAAAATACAATTTTGGGTTATTTTCAGTATTTTGATGCATTTCTGCCTGTTTTTAAATGTTTTGCAGTTCAGATTTGACCAAAAATGATGAGTATTTACACACTCATCACCCGCCTCCGATTTGCATCACTTTCTCCAAGATTATATCAAGCTTCCTTGAGAATCTTTGTCCAAATGTCACATAAGTCACAACTTGATTAAAGAAAGACCACCACGTGGCCACGTATAGACTCCCTCAATTGGTTTGCAACTAGTTTAGTTAGATTCTAACTATGAAAAGTAGATACTTTATATAAATTGCACGACTAGTACAAAAAGTAGCACACATAAAATTATTAAAAGTAGAGTAACATACACGTGTCATTTTGATAATTTAGTTCTAAATTTATAGTTTCAATGTAACTTTGGAGACTTAAGTGATAATATATCAAAGAGTGTAATGATCAACCATGGTCATATCTCGATGTAATGTCATAATTGTTACTGTGATGAGCGCGTTTTAAGAGGGTTTTCCTTTATATAGCCAATTAACCCTTTTCATTTACCCACATCCTTCCACTTCACTCTAAAAATTTCTCTTCCTTTTTTGAAGGAAACTAACCAAACCTTATATCCAACCAACAAGAAGACAAAAATGGCACCAAAAAGAGTTCATGCATGCAAACTACTGAACAAACTGGCGACGACATCTGGTTCTTTCCGCTTGAAAGAACAAATGATGGTGCAAGTTCAAAGGGACATCGGCCATCAATGGATGCGTCGATCCGAACTGTTAAACCAGTGCCAAGAGCTCTTAAAAGACTCTAGCAAACGACAAGAGCTGATAGCTGAAATTGAACTGCTACCGGAATCAGAGACCGCTGACTTAAGCATGGTTTTTCAAAAGTTGATTGCAAGAGAGGAGCTGGAACGTCGTCGGTGCTGATGGAACTGGTCAACAAAACCTGGTTATCCATCGACAAAAATGTAAACATTCATTGCGATGCTTACCCGAATGTGAAGCATCTCTGTTTAGGTTCAACAGTCTCATTGTGAAGCTTCGGTTGTTTTTTATGTTTCCTGTTTATCATTCCCTGTTTTTTGTGAAGCTCTTATTATCTAACCTTGATGTACTACGTTTTTTCCTAATGAAATTGAATATATATGTACAATTTTAGTTAATATCGTTTGTTGTGTTTGATTTTGTGCGTATTATGATATTTAGGCATGATCTAATAATTTGGACTAACCATGCAACAAGTAACTATGTAAACATGATAAGTGTACAATTTTCTAGGTGGATATGGACTAAAGGTGAAATGTACAATAGGATTTTATGACATAAAAATATTCAACCTGACTTATCATTGAAAAGGGAGAATAAAGTGTTGAAAAAAACATACAACCCCAACCATAAATACGGATCTCATGTGTGTGTATATATTTGCATCTATTTCCCTCACCTCATCTCATTCTAATCCCCATTTTTATCACTTTCTACACCATATTTGCATCAATTTCTTTGAAATATGTCGACTGGTAAAAGAGTTAAGTTCGACCATAATGTTGATGATATGGAATGGTTAAACAAGGTACTAAGAGAGGTCATATTTCCAGAGGTTTATGATAGATATGGACCAAATGTTGGACCGAAGAATCAATTGCCAGCTAAAATGCTTGAAGAGATAAGACGACAAGTATACGGTGAAGAACAAGTAGAAGCTGTTAAACCAAATGGTAATGTTAAAGTTAAGGTACCACAATCGCAAGTTGAGGATCCTAGTAGCATTAGCAATATTGTAGGGAACCAACATAGAATCGAGGAGACACTTAGAGGTAAGTCAAACACATGGCAAGACTATAATGATAAACCAAACCAACAAGTAAAACGAAAAAAAAATTGTTACAGGCTACTTTTTTTTGGGTTTTGATTTTAGCCAATGTGGTTTATGTGCTTTTTTGGTATTGTTTGTGTCTTTAACAGTTGTACCCAATTATTTTTTACTTATATCAAGTCAAACAAAAAATAACTTTTACACAACAATCATCACAAGCAAATACCACATATAAACACATGTTAAAAACACTTGAAAGTGAAAGTGTCCATAACATCAACAAACAAAATACACAACACATATTTTCCCATAATGTATGTATACATTAGAAAATGTCCTTAACATCAATAAAACAACTAAACACATAGCAACAACCATATTAACCTGCTCCTAATCCATCCTTCTTTTTCCCAACTTCCTTGCTTGTAGATCATCTTTAGGTTTTCTTGTTCCAAACGTTTTCTCACCAATAGCTTCTCAAGTTTTAACTGTTGCAAGGCCTAGAATGCAATTCCTTATTGGAGGGGGTCTTATACCAGAAACCCTTGGAGTTGAAACCTTATGATCTGCAACCTTTGACATGGATCATTTCTTCACTTGAACCTGCCGTTTTGCACCACAACTATCATCACAAAAACTTGAATCACCACTTAAGTCAGAACTTGATGAATGATTGGTTGGCAAATACATGACAACATCTTTGGTTTAGAACTGGAAGGTTTTTTTTAGCAAAGAACTGGAAGTTTTTTTAGAAAAGAATTAGAAGGTTTACTAGCATAGATTCTACTTGTATCCTCATGAGACTTGAGGCTAGTTTCAGAGTCAATGATGAATTCAGAGCTTGTATCAGACTCAATTAGTATGATTTCTGCATCAAATAATAAACATCTTGAATCAGAATCCATGCATACAACAACTAAATGCATACAACAAGCATACCCTCATGGCTTAATCCAAGCAAAGCAACATAACATATTACAACAAGCATACCCTCATGACTATATTCAACAAGCATATACTGATAACATCAAATAGTCCTGAATATTAAGTGTCAATTTCCCCCGATAATGCTTATAATTTATATCATTTATATGGATTTACGCTTGTTTTCCATTGTTTTCCACTTTTAGGTAAATTACGAGCATTGGAGCTAAAGAGACGCGGAATTGGAGAATTATCTTAGTATGCTGATTTTGAAGAAGTTACGGCGTAACTCATCTCTCACATTACGCCGTAACTATTGCGTGACTCAGAAAACCAACTTATCAGAAGGTTACAACTCTTCCCAAAGGCTACGACGTAACTATATTAGGTCAAATGAGGTTCCACGCCGCTGATACTTACGCCGTAACTATTTCATCAACTACGACGTAACCAAGTTTACTGAAGACTACGGCGTAACCACTAATAAGGTTACGCCGTAACTAGCAGATCTAGTGCAAAATACGAAGGAATTGATGGTTACGGCGTAACTCTTATACTAGTTACGCTGTAACCCATATCTGGCCTATAAATACCCCACGATTTCTAGCATTTCAGATCATCTCTTCTCCTCCCTTTCAAAGGGAGCGATTAGGGCAAATCATCCCATTCCACACACAACAACCAGAGAACGTGGGAAAAAGCTCAAGGCAGGTCTAGAGGAGCATACGGAGCTATCTCCAAGGGAGAAATCACTCCCCTACAATAAGCATTAGCATTTTATATTTTCTTTACTTCCAATTCATGTATTTCGTACCTTTGAATATTGAATTGGTTTGTATGATTAATATGAGCGGCTAAGCACCTCTTGGTGCTGGCCTAGTTATGATTCCTTAATTGTTTTGTTTGCGTTTACATTACTTCCGTACAATTATTTCTAAGTGTATGCATGCATAGCTTATTGGTAGCCACCCTTGGTTCGGTAGTTCTGAATGGCGGTAGAGGCCAATTTCCTAAGAGATATGACCAACTGACCCTAGGTGAGCGGACTGAGACGAGAAGGGTAAGATATGACCAACTGACGACCCTTTCTACTTGTGCAATTTGACCAACTGATCACCTACTGTTTGGATGAACTTAAGAATTAGGGGGTGAGTGTTTAAGTTGCTAACGCTCGGGCACTCACTATTATAGATCTAGTATGTAGCTGATGTCCAGTTTGAAATTAGCTGTCAGTTCATGAGGGAACTGAGACAAAAGCTTTTTGCGAGGACTGATAATGATGATGCCCACTTACATGTACGATGAGTTTTGGAGATAGCCGATCTTTTTCACGTTCCGGGAATCACTCATGATGCTCTTATGCTTAGGATATTTCCTATTACACTCACTGGAGCGCCCAAAAGATGGTTTGACAAAATTCTAGCAGGGCCGATCAATACATGGTATCTTCTTAAAAATGAATTTATTCAAAAATATTGTCCTCCTTCGAAGATTTCCAAAAAGATGGAAGAGATAAGGAGTTTCAGGCAAGAAATGGATGAAACGTTAGATGCAGCTTGGGAAAAATTTAATGACCTTCTATACAATTTCCCAATGCATGATCTCAACAACTATCAGAAAGTCCTTATTTTCTACAACGGGTTAAACATCCCTTCCCGCCAAATGCTCGACTCTCAAGGGCCGATCCCTATGATGCCTCCGGAACAAGCCCTTACATCAATTCAAAAGATGGCTGACCATTCACGAAACTGGTACGATGAAGCTACCACTTAGGCCACTAATAGCAATATCTTGGACAATTTTGGTGATATCACCAAAGGAATTGATAAGCTCGGATGTGATATGAAGATGGTTAAGGAAGATGTTCATTCCCTCTAAGAAGAAAGCGAAGCATATGAGCAGGTCAGGTATATTGAGTCATTGGAGGAAGCCGTCAATAAATTCTCAGATAATTTAAAAAGGATGCAAGACTCGAATGACGAATGGATTAGGAAATTCAAGGAGGGCGCAGACTTTAATCTAAAGAAGCTTGACGATAAGAGGAAAAGCTTGGAAGCTAAGCTTGAAGGATTAAACCAAAAGGTCTTGGAAAGTAAACAGAAAGTGGTTGGATCTATCAAAGCAACGGTGGGAAAGATGAATGAAGTCAGCAAGGAGCCGATTCCTCGTGATTTACCTGATATCAGACCTTATGTACCACCTATCCCATTTCCAGGTCGTTTGAAGATTGCGAGAACAGAAGAAACAAGCAATGCTCAATTAAAGAAGATGAAAGCAAAGAGCTTAGAGGGTGATGAAGTTCCACAAGATGAGGAATCAAACACAACACAAAGCGGTATGACTTCTAGCCTTTCTTTTATTCCTAACAATCTTGCTTGTTTTTCTATTCAGGGTGCTGAGATTATAGATGAAATCGTGCAACCCGTCACATCACCCGATGATGGTTATATAGCTCCGGCTACTGAACCAATTTTAGTTGATCTTGCAAAGGAAATTGAGGACATGATTTTGAACACTTCAGTGATTAACAAGGAGTCATATGAGCCAATTAATCAGCCACATCATGAGGTGAACAATTCATCAAGTTCATCGACTAAATCGGTTAAGGTAAGGACGGTAATGGCATCTCCTTTAAGGTATGATCATTATCCATCATTTCCCCATCCTCTAGTAATTTCACACCCTCATGGTGTTTATCTCTATTTTCACCCACACTTAGTTTCAAGTGAAGGGAAAAACACCCTCTTACTTAGTAAATAAGGGTGGAGTCAAGCTCGTGACTTGAACAAAAACAAGTGCTTCGTGGGAGGCACCCCATGCCTATCATTTCTTTTCAATTTTATTAGTATAGCTGGGTTTTGTGTTTTTAACCATTTTTGCAGGAAACGAGAAAGTAATTGCTGTTGCAGTTTGTTGATCTGACCATAGTTACGGCGTAACTCATTTATGTGATTACGCCGTGATAAGGTTTTAAAAGGTACCATTTCGAGGGGTCGTTTTAGTCCTTATTTGATCACTTTTGTATCCGTTATTGCTTAATATCGTTCCTTTTCACTTTTTAGGTCTCTTGAAGGCAAAATGCTGGAATGGCACTTATTTGGACGAAAAGGCGCGAATATATGAAGAAAATGGCCAAAGTCAAAATCGAGACACTCACAGTTGCTGAAATTAGAAGGCGACGGCGTCAGGTGCTAATGGCGACGCCGTCCCAAAATTGTTGTGACGGTCCAGAACCCAAAACTCGTATTTTCAAGTGACGACGTCTAGTTGTGAAAGAGTAGGCCGTCGCTACTCAGACGGCCTAGATGCAATCCAGACAACGTCAGAAGCTGAAGAGGACGGCGTCACGGACATAAGGTGACGCCGTCGCAAGGTTAACGTGGCCAAGACGAAACTCTAATGACGGCGACACGACGGCGTCACTAAACATAAGGTGACGCCGTCGCAATTGTAATCTTATATATAGAATCCGAATTTTTCAGTCTTTGTGTGGAGAGTCTTTGGAGTAAAAACCTAAAACCGAACCTAAGGTGTCTTGTACAGTATTTTAGGGTTTTAAACCCTATCTTACATCAAGATAAGTCTTTACTTCATTAATATAATTATGTCTTTGATTATTTGTGTGTATGCTTGCATGTTCTCCATGTCCGGCTAATTTATTTTTGTGTTTGCTTAGAAAGTATGAAACTTAATTATTGAATATTGATTGGTTGTTTCTTATCTTAGTTGATTAATGATCTAGTAATGCGATAGGTCATTCGTTGTGTACTTAATGCTTGATTCATCTTTGTGAACCTTAGAATATAATTACCTGAGTAGTTGTAGGCTAAACCATCCAAAGAGCGCCTTAGAGTAGGAGTTTATCATCCCTAGTGGGTTTGTAGACAAGACCCTTTGGTAAGTTCAAAGAGTTAGGGAGAAACGCATACCCTACAACTTTAGACACACAACGCAACTAGGAATAAGGACGTGACAACTCAACCATCAATAGGAGATAATTAAGGAGTAATACCAACTACGTGAACGCATCTTTAAACTATCATACGAGCACACATTAATTAGACATAGACTCCCACAACTTTAGTTTAGATAATTAGATAATAGTAGAGTAATCGGTAGAAATACCAACCCCCAAATCCAATACCCGAGATTCGTACCTTTCCATTTCATAAAATATAAAAAGATAAAAAAAATAATCTTCCTCAACCTTAACCTTAGCGTAGTAACTCCTTACTAGCATTCCTATTCCCCTAGAGAACGATATCAATACCCGTGGCTTACCCTAATTACTACACTACAACGATTAGGTTCACTGCCTAGGGTGTTATAAAACTTGCTCGAAGAAAAGGAAGTTTCCTTGACCCCGAACGACGCGTGTAGCGTTATAAAGTTTTTGGCGCCGCTGCCGGGGAATAGAATAGCTAGTTAGTAGTCCACCTCGTTTAGGTTTCGTTGCTTGATTCCTATCAAGTAAATTTTTTTCTCATTTTTAGCTTTCTCTTAGTCTATCCCCCTTCTTCGTGACCTTTGTTCGTAATCCCATCACTTTTCATCATGGAAGGTGATAACCACCCACCATTCATCAACCCACCACCAATTGACCCACCAAGAGCCCGTACTCTTGGTGAGTATTCGAGACCAAACCACTTAGGCTATAGGAACACCATTGAGCTTCCCGACCAAGCCCAAACTACGGCCCTGCGATCCGACACCATCCGGTTGGTGCAAAACGGATGTGCATTCCATGGACTTCGTTCCGAAGATCCAAATCAGCATCTGAGGGATTTCCTCAAAATTGTCGATTCCATCGACCTTGATGCTACTACTCGGGAGACCACGCGCCTGCGTCTCTTCCAATTCTCTCTACGGGACCAAGCTAGTAATTGGCTTGAGCGACTTCCCGCCGGCTCCATCTCAAGTTGGGATGATCTTACCTCTCGCTTCCTTGCTCAATTTTTCCCACCGGGGAGAACCACTAAGCTTAGGAATGATATCTTGATGTTCCAACAACGTCAAGGTGAATCTCTCTACGAAGCATGGACCCGATTCAAGGACTTACTTCATAAAGTCCCTCATCACGGCATTGATCTTTGGCTCCAAGTCCAAATCTTTTATGATCATGTCAACTTCCCCACTAAGCGATCCATTGACCAAGCGGCCGGTGGAAAACTTAGTGATCTCACCGTAGAAGAATCATGGGAAATAATAGAGGACCTCGCCCTCTATGACAACGAAAGTTGGGATGACTCCCGTGAGCTGCCCAAAACCGTCAAGGCAATATCCTTGCCTCCTCCCGACCGTAGAATGATCGAACTTGAAGATCAAGTTAAATTCCTCATGAGTTCCTACGAAAATCCTAAGTCTTCACACCATGTGAACAAAGCTTCTTCCTCGTGTGAGCCGTGTTGTGATCCTCATAACACGCGCAATAGCACTCGATCCCCCGAACACGCTTCTGTTGACTACGCATCCTCGCGTATTAATGGAGCGGGAGGAAGATTCCCTACAACACCCGGACCTAGGAATTTCAATGAAACCCGTGAAGCATAGAAAAACAAGCCCGACTTCTACTGGGGACAAACCAAAGAATTCACCTCTAATGATTTCTCATGGCCCCCACCTAACGGTCCTAACCAACAAAACATCGAAAGGATGTTGTAAAACTTAGTTGCATCCCAAGAAACCCAAATGGCTAAGCTCTCGGACCGCTTTAACCATCAACAAGCCGAGATGGATAGGAAAATAGACAACCTTTTGAAAGCCATAACTAATAGTGATAAAAAGGTTAGTGCTATCTCAACTCCCGAGCCTTCAGGTATAGAGATTAAGGATCCAAGCAAGCTAACTAAGCATGTCCAATTCGTCAATACCATCGCCTTAGTTGAACCTAATGAAACAAATGACGAAGAGGACTATACACTTGCGGATGAGGAAATACCCGAGGAAGTAGATGAAGTAGACATTGAATATTTCAACAAATTTCCTACGGAAGAAGAACTATCTCGCCACCCTCACTTAGTGCGTGACCTCCGTCACATGTATGTTAGGAAAAGTCCTCGAATCAAGTTTGGGAACCCTTGGAATCTTAACATACCATGTGTCATAGGACACCTTTTTGTGGCAAAAGCCTACATTGATCGCAAATCCCCAATCAACATAATGACTAGCACCTATTACAATTGGATATTGAAGAAGCCTATTCCAACTAGGCAAGACCCCAATGATCCTAATGTTAGTTGTAATTTTCTAGGAAGAATTAAGGGATTGCCCGTTTATGTAGGTAGTTTCACGTTTCCTACGGACTTCATAATTGTGGATGATATTAGCACGGCCATAGACCCTAGCTTATCCCATGTTATTCTAGGAAAACCTTTCATAGAAAGCACCGGTATGACCTATGACCCCTTGTTAGGAGTAGTGCGATTCAAGAATGAGACCGACGACATAGCTTACCAAATGCCGTTTAAGATTGAGAAGTTTTCATCACTCTCTAATGATGAAAAGGAACTTAAACTGTCGGTCTATTATAGGAATGATGAGGATAGGGAAAAAGGTGTTGATTATGTTATGGCTAAGATTTTCGGATTCTATAAGGATTGCTTGAGCCTAGGACCGGAATATAGGACCGATTGGGGAGAGGATGAACTCTTAGAGAAGCGCATTTTAGGGCACTTCTACAACATGGAATCCCCCATTAAAAACCGTCAAAAGGGCGGTAATGAGAAAATGTAGAAGCACGACTATGAGTCTAGCTATAAGACTCTTAAATAAAGAAAAGCGCTTCGTGGGAGGCAACCCATGTTTAATTGTTTGCTTGTTAGTGTCATATATCTTTTATTAATTGTTTATCCTCATGTTTAAATTTGTAAAAATGCTTTATTTTGTTTTTAACCTCGTCTTAATTGCATATAAAGGTATTTTACATAAGGGATAAGTGTAGGGAGGAATCCACACGTTTTCAAAAGAAACGTAAACATGAGAATAACAATTAACTAAAAGATATTTATGTTTGTTTGTTCGAGTCAAATGCTTGTATCGAGTCATAATGGATGTTTTGCAGAAATTTTTCCAGATTCTAAAGATGTAAATTTTCCAGAATTTTTTCCAGAAAATCGCAGACCAGTTTTTGTCAGGATAACCTGACGGCGTCAGGATTGCAACCTGACGGCGTCAGGAAGGAGTAAAAACATCAGATTACTTTTTTTCTCGTTTTCTGAGCTACTTAATAATTTTTGGAATTTTCCAGGTCTTAATTTTCTTAGAAATTCTGTAAACATCCATTCCACAAGCATTATATCCTAGTTTAAATCGAGTCTTATATATATTATTACCGCCGATTTTACGCGAAGGTTTCGTTTGTTTTCTTCAAGTGTGCAGGTTTAGTCTGTCAAGAAGAAATTACATAAGATTGGAAGGAGCTTTTCACGCAATAATTCTTCTTGAAAAGGATTTAACCACCACTTTACACGGATCCTACCGAGCTAATCAGGGGAGTATTAGTTTCTTTCATTTTTAATTACCTTCTTTTATCATAACTTTGATACTTTCGGGGAACATTGGGGACAATGTTCAGTTTAAGTGTAGGGAGGGAAAATAAAACGGGAACTTTGAAACTATGCTTATCCTTGACTATTTGCTTTGTCCAATTGTGATTATGTAATAAACCATGAGGAAATGTCGGTTAGGGTAATTTTGGCACCAAATTTAATTTTTTATGACATATAGGAGTGGGCCATTAGTCTTAACAAAAGCGTCTCATGGATAGGAAGTTACATGACTAGCACAAAAAAAAAACCCTTTACCACCCAAATTCCACCAAAATGTGAGGATCGCCCTTAGATTAGTAGGAATTAAAGAATTCATCTTCAATGCTTAGAGTGTGAACCGGTAGTATATTAGATTCTAGAACTTGTTTTGTAATGCATTCCGAGATCGCAAGTGAGGCTACACTTGTGTAGTTAGGAATAACTAAATGATAAGAGGCATTAGGATAACCCTTGTTTGATACCTGTAATATAATTATTTCTTCCACATCGGTTGAGTAATTCCCCCACACCCTTTGCGTTGTACTCATCTTTAGTACACGATACCCCTAGTTAACCCCTCAGAGCCTATCCTTTTCGCGGTTCTCGTGATGTTTCGGTTTTTCCGGAATATCAATGAAGAGCATTGTTTACACCCCACTCCCAAATATACACCCAAATCGCCTTAGCCTACCCCTTATGCACTCACTTTTAGTGCAAATGTTTGTTATCACCCTAAACCCTTAGTTCAATTATCTAGTTGCTTGCATAAGTTGCTAAGTCGAGTCATATCCTTTGTATACAGTTTTGGGACGATTGGGATTCATGGGAAAAGTTAAAGTTTATGAAATGACGGGAAGGGAACGTTAAAAATTCAAATTCCCTTTGTTTGCATAATAATGTACCCCAAGTGTTTTGATCTTTTCAAATCGGGTCAAATTAGTGTTAGAGTAATAAAAAACTCAAGTGTAGAGATATGCTATAAATCCCTAGTATTTTGATGTTATCGTAGAGGATGGTAGAGTAAAAGTGTATGAAAAAAAAAAAAAAAAATAAAAAAAAAAAAATAAAAAATAAAACATACGGGCTACCATCCTACATCTATCTTTAAATTTATGTTTGTCTATTTCAGTTATCTAGAGTTTAGAGTATCGAGTCTTGGCTTAGCAACGCCATTCTTCATATGCATTTAACATAGAGATTTTTGACTTACCACCACTAAATAGCCTATCCCACCAAACCCTTATTTCCCTACCGTAAGCCTAACATTACAACCCTTTAAAAGACCTCTTTGATAGTCTTTCCTAGGTGCTTACGCCAAAGCGATGAAGGTTTGATCTATTCTCAAGCTTATGGTAATCTATGTACTAGGACCGGTTAATGAGTGTTTATCTTCCATTTCCTATTTGTTATATTTCATATATACACCCGAGAGAGATGTGAGTATCCAAACACCCCATGTGAGGTGCTAGTATGTAATTTCCGTGCTTGTTATGACTTTTGCGGGGCTTATATGTGTTGTGGACCGTTTTGAATTAATGCTTCATGACCCCTAACTTATAAATTAATTGGCTAAAAGCACATTTGCTTGAGGACAAGCAAATAACAAGTGTAGGGATATTTGATAAGGTTTTAAAAGGTATCATTTTGAGGGGTCGTTTTAGTCCTTATTTGATCACTTTTGTATCCGTTATTGCTTAATATCGTTCCTTTTCACTTTTTAGGTCTCTTGAAGGCAAAATGCTGGAATGGCACTTATTTGGACGAAAAGGCGCGAATATATGAAGAAAATGGCCAAAGTCAAAATCGAGACACTCACAGTTGCTGAAATTAGAAGGCGACGGCGTCAGGTGCTAATGGCGACGCCATCCCAAAATTGTTGTGACGGTCCAGAACCCAAAACTCGTATTTTCAAGTGACGACGTCTAGTTGTGAAAGAGTAGGCCGTCGCTACTCAGATGGCCTAGATGCAATCCAGACGACGTCAGAAGCTGAAGAGGAAGGCGTCACGGATATAAGGTGACGCCGTCGCAAGGTTAACGTGGCCAAGACGAAACCCTAATGACGGCGATACGGCGGCGTCACTAAACATAAGGTGACGCCGTCGCAATTGTAATCTTATATATAGAATCCGAATTTTTCAGTCTTTGTGTGGAGAGTCTTTGGAGTAAAAACCTAAAACCGAACCTAAGGTGTCTTGTACAGTATTTTAGGGTTTTAAACCCTATCTTACATCAAGATAAGTCTTTACTTCATTAATATAATTATGTCTTTGATTATTTGTGTGTATGCTTGCATGTTCTCCATGTCCGGCTAATTTATTTGTGTGTTTGCTTAGAAAGTATGAAACTTAATTATTGAATATTGATTGGTTGTTTCTTATCTTAGTTGATTAATGATCTAGTAATGCGATAGGTCATTCGTTGTGTACTTAATGCTTGATTCATCTTTGTGAACCTTAGAATATAATTACCTGAGTAGTTGTAGGCTAAACCATCCAAAGAGCGCCTTAGAGTAGGAGTTTATCATCCCTAGTGGGTTTGTAGACAAGACCCTTTGGTAAGTTCAAAGAGTTAGGGAGAAACGCATACCCTACAACTTTAGACACACAACGCAACTAGGAATAAGGACGTGACAACTCAACCATCAATAGGAGATAATTAAGGAGTAATACCAACTAAGTGAACACATCTTTAAACTATCATACGAGCACACATTAATTAGACATAGACTCCCACAACTTTAGTTTAGATAATTAGATAATAGTAGAGTAAACGGTAGAAATACCAACCCCCCAAATCCAATACCCGAGATTCGTACCTTTCCTTTTCATAAAATATAAAAAGATAAAAAAAATAATCTTCCTCAACCTTAACCTTAGCGTAGTAACTCCTTACTAGCATTCCTATTCCCCTAGAGAACGATATCAATACCCGTGGCTTACCCTAATTACTACACTACAACGATTAGGTTCACTGCCTAGGGTGTTATAAAACTTGCTCGAAGAAAAGGAAGTTTCCTTGACCACGAACGACGCGTGTAGCGTTATCACGCCGTAACCAACCTTTTGCAGCAGAATCTTAGACGTATTACCAATTACGGCGTAGGCGTAATACCATTTCAGTGGTTACGCCGTAGCCACTCGCTTTGTAGCTTATGCCAGGTTTTGCTAGATACGGCGTAACTCCCTCAAAAGAGTTACGACGTAACCTTCCTCTGCTTTAATTCTTTCATTTTAAAACACAATAACCTTATATTAGTATTTTAAATGAACTTTGTGGGTGTGTTCCCTGTAAACCCTCACGAGACTTCACTCGTCCACTTGAGACACCAAGTGGTTTAAAAGGCTTATTGCATATGCTAAATGCAACCGTGATTCCTACGAAAGTGAGTTAGGTTTGTTTTTCATTTTTTTTTCTTTTTAGAATTATGCTTGTCGGTAGTATGATTTCAGGGAATGAAGTTTGCTCATGGATGCTTATACGAAGGCACGTCTCTTTTTCGTGGGCCTTCTTTCTTTTTGGAGCAAATTTTAGGGAAGTTCTTGCTCTAATTCTACTTTTCTCTTCACCTTTATTTAATGCTTAGTACAAAAGGGGCTTTGTACAATTCAAGTGGGTGGACGGGAGTAGAATTATCTCTTGAACATTATTTAGCCCTCGTTTTTCTAGTTTATTTTGAAAAATTATGCCATTTTTAAAATTTTGACATGTTTTTCTTAACCTAACTAGATTAGACCTTAGCCGAGCACATACAACCCTTGATATATTATGGTGAGATTAGCCTTATCCGTTTCCAATATTTTACCCCAAATCCACCGAATTATGAGTGTGCCGGTAGCTTGTAAACTTTAGAACTTGGCCTTTGCATCATTTCAAGACCATAGACGAGGTATGTTGAGTTAGCTCGGTGTATTTGGAATTTTCAGTTTTAGAAGGCAATATTATAGGATTATCACCCAAATAGCCTACCATTGTGTGTCTATCGATTAGTCACCTCGACTTCTCGACCCCCATGTGAAACCCTTTTGTTGCACTCACCTTTAGTGCAAGATACCCCTAGATACACCCTTCTGAGCCATTCCTTTTATTTTGTTAACCCGATATATTGTTTCGATACACCTATACACCTTAGCCTACCCTGTAGTCTTTATTTGTGATTAGGAAGTCATTATTTGCCTAAGTTCAAGGTTCAAGTGGAAAGGTTCGGAAATCACGCTTTCATCGACAACATATTCCTAAAGATCATTGAAGACCCCCCGAATTCCCATTGTTCATCTCAAGTGGGGAGATATTATGTTTAGTTGTTATTGTTATGTTGATAAAAAAATGAATGAATTGAAAAAAAAAAGTTGTTATGATTTAGTTATAGTAAAGTGCGATGTTATAAGCACTATTTTGTGAGCTTTATAGATTTAGTATCGAGGAGGCCACCTCGGTCACATTTGAAGATTGGAGTTGGTAATTATGCCAACAGTTGAAGAAAAGGTAGTGTGCCCATCACGACGTCCTCTAATGACACATCTACCTAGTATTTCATGATCCGGTTTCTTGACTTCAAAGCTTGAACTTTGGGCGGACGGTAAGTGGTGATGACTTGGTTATAGATTTAGACTACCTGATTGTTTTTTATTTTACACCATTTATATATCCCATGTCTTATCCTACCCTTTAGTCATGAAGCGTGTCTAGGTGACGCAGCGAGCAATATTTGGTGTCTTGGCCATGGATTTGGTCATGTATCATTGATTTTGTCCACTTCGTCATGACGTGTTAGTAATGACGAGTCACCCCTTAACCTTTGTCGTGTCTACCCATATTGCCTTCAGGAATTGTTTAGCACTTAACTCTAGTGGTGGAGATTTGTGTAACCGCCAAGCTTATGATAGAATACATGCTATGACTGTGCGATTGAGTGATCACCCCGAAATTGACACTCAGAATAATTGAGAGATTTGAGTGTTTTGTTCCCCTTTCGTGAGGTGTTTAGCTTTGTTTTATTCTAGCATAAGGGATTAGTAAACTTATATTTTCCAGGTAATGGGAGATATCTTTTTAGGAATCTTTCTAATAAGGTCTACTTGAGGGCGAGTAGAGTTCAAGTGGGGGATATTTGATAACATCAAATAGACCTGAATATTAAGTGTCAATTTCCCCCGATAATGCTTATAATTTATATCATTTATATGGATTTACGCTTGTTTTCCATTGTTTTCCACTTTCAGGTAAATTACGAGCATTGGAGCTAAAGAGACGCGGAATTGGAGAATTATCTATAGAATTATCTTAGTATACTGATTTTGAAGAAGTTACGACGTAACTCATCTCTCACATTACGCCGTAACTATTGCGTGACTCAGAAAACCAACTTATCAGAAGGTTACGGCGTAACTCTTCCCAAAGGCTACGACGTAACTATATTAGGTCAAATAAGGTTCCACGCCGCTGATACTTATGTCGTAACTATTTCATCAACTACGGCGTAACCAAGTTTACTGAAGACTACGGCGTAACCACTAATAAGGTTACGCCATAACTAGCAGATCTAGTGCAAAATACGAAGGAATTGATGGTTACGGCGTAACTCTTATATTAGTTACGCCGTAACCCAGATCTGGCCTATAAATACCCTACGATTTCCAGCATTTCAGATCATCTCTTCTCCTCCCTTTCAAAGGGGGCGATTAGGGCAAATCATCCCATTCCACACACAACAACCAGAGAACGTGGGAAAAAGCTCAAGGCAGGTCTAGAGGAGCATACGGAGCTGTCTTCAAGGGAGAAATCACTCCCTTACGATAAGCATTAACATTTTATATTTTCTTTACTTCCAATTCATGTATTTCGTAC
Organism: Chrysanthemum seticuspe; assembly: GCA_019973895.1. Lineage (NCBI taxonomy): Eukaryota > Viridiplantae > Streptophyta > Magnoliopsida > Asterales > Asteraceae > Chrysanthemum > Chrysanthemum seticuspe. The sequence goes on along the minus strand of BPTQ01000006.1, from coordinate 81,458,183 downwards.
CTTTGAATATTGAATTGGTTTGTATGATTAATATGAGCGGCTAAGCACCTCTTGGTGTTGGCCTAGTTATGATTCCTTAATTGTTTTCTTTGCGTTTACATTACTTCCGTACAATTATTTATAAGTGTATGCATGCATAGTTTATTGGTAACCACCCTTGGTTCGGTAGTTTTGAATGGCGGTAGAGGCCAATTGCCTAGGAGATATGACAACTGACCCTAGGTGAGCAGACTGAGACGGGAAGGGTAAGATATGACCAACTGACGACCCTTTATACTTGTGCGATTTGACCAACTGATTACCTACCATTTGAATGAACTTAAGAATTAAGGGGTGAGTATTTAAGTTGCTAACGCCCGGGCACTCACTATTATAGATCTAGCATGTAGCGGTATTTAATGACTTGGCTTAGGGGACCAGGAACAACATGACTTATGAGGGGACACATGACTTCTCATTTGGTGGCATCTTTGCTGATAGGTTTGGGCGAATTGACCAAATGCTGTCCTCTCGACTTTGACCCCACCTGAAGTAATTGGAAGTAAGTAGATGTAGACATAACTAGCTAGGAGGATTAACTAGGTTAGCACCACTCTCCTCTATTAATTTTCCCTTTACCATTTATCTGCTTTTATTTGCTTTATTCTGCTTTAGTAGTTTAATTAATTAATTCCGTATCGAAACCTTTATTAATCTGTGACACCTAGACTTAGTAATAATCCAACACACATAGCTCTTGGGATGACCTCGGCTTTACCGATTACTACACTACACACGACCGGGTACACTGCCCGTTAGTGCACCAGGGTAGATCATAGGTATAACGAGACTTTATAAATATTAAAACCTGGTTAGTAAAACCTGCATCATATACCCTCATGACTTAATCCAAGCAAAGTAGCATAACACATTCAAATACCACTGGGTTTTCAAAATTACCTTTGTTGACCTCATTTTGTTTATGTGGTTCCTGTGCCTGCTTGGGCCTTCCAAAAACTTGTTCAAGCTTTGCTATTTCCTCTGTATCCTTTGCCATTTTTGCCTCCTTTACCTCTTTTAGACTACCGAATAGAAATTCAAGCTTTGATATCCTATTGCCAAGTTCTTCAAGATTTTCTATTCCCTTATCTATAAATATGTGAAGAAACATTAAGTCTCCACAAATAATAAACACATATAATTTAAAAAAAATCACAACAAGAAACATATACACTAACCTTTAGCAACATCATGTTAATTGTTCTCCCTTTGCCACAAGTCTTCAAGAATCACCTCAACCATTGCATCGTCATCATACCATTTATTCCCATATTTACCCAACACATACTCAACCATAGCATCTATTACCACCATTTTGCGAAAATCCTTTTTGCTGAAGAAGAAGGTGCCATTGATTATGTAACTTGAAAATAATATATTTCGGGTTGTTTGGAATGAGAATGAGGATGTGTGTGTCTTCATTTGAAAAAACTTGTTAGGTGAAGATGGTGATAAAAGAAGTCTCATATAACCTTTTAATATAAGTATTGAGTATGTCGGTTTAAACTACATTTCATTTTTATTATCAAAGATAGTATACAACTTTAGTCAAACTATCTAGTAAGACGTGCGTCTTTTTCAAAGGAAAAAATGATACAATTACCTACATTAATATGACTTTTCATGTTCAAAATGCCTATAAATTTGTAAGTTTTTAAACAACAATATCATTCACTACAACTTACATCTACAATATATCAAAAATGTCAGCAAGATCTGGATGTGCTGTTGGATTGCAAGAGAAAGAACCAAATGTTGGATTGCTAGAGAAAGAACCAGAACAACCCAAATATGTTTATCATTTGTTGCACATTCTATATACTTTTATATTATGAATTTTTTTACTTAATGAATACTTTTTTGTGACATGAAGCAAAATATGCAACCAAAGGAGGTTGCAACAACCTTTGTTCATTGGTATTTTGAACAAAAATCTAATGTAAAAATTAAACAATGGGAAGATTATCAAGAAAAATGTATGAAAGGAAGATCAAGAATTAAATCTACAACTACAAAAAATTGGAAGAAGATTGTGACAAAGAGTAAATGCAAATATATTGAATATGATGAAACCGAATACTCAACATATGATGAGTACTTGGATTCAATAGACTACGATAACTTACATTTGTCATATGAGCCTGAGTCATCCCCAAAGTTTAATTGTTAATTGTTTCAGTAAGAATGATTGATATTGATAAAGCAACTGCATTCGACTATGTGTTTTATGTTCTTTTTGATTGAATTTGTGTAACTAGAAATTAACTATAAATCAACTTCAAATATATTCAACTTCAACATTTCCATTTGTCACAAAGCCAAACAAAAAGACAAACAAACACAAACAAAATAACATATTACCCGTTTCCACACCTGTCGTGTGAAACCCACCTAACACAGTCCAATTCTCAGCATGTCTTTCATGTTTTTTGTGATTTGTTCGTGTCCTCTAAAAATCAACTAGCAGTTCAACTTGTTAATTTTCAGAAAAAACAAAGCAGATCACAAAAATAATTGATACAAACATAAGTGTATTTTCTAGAAATGAAAAAAGGGAATGAATGTGTATGAATATGAGATGAATATAAATCTGAAAATAAGTTTGTGTATACGATCTAATTTACAAGTACAAAAGACTTTTGACGAAAAAAATAATATAAAGTACGAAAAGTACACATTGTAACAGTGACATGTACAATAGCCACGACAGAACACCAATAAAAAAAACTGACTAAATTGCCCTCATCTGCTGCGTATGTGAGGACCGAGATAACAAGGAACTACGAGCGTTAAATTTTTGGACCAACGGCATAATATTTTCGAGATCGTGGACTAAAAAAGCAATAACTTTTGTTTTTGGATGTCGTATGAAATCTGACATAAGTTCAAGGATCAACAGTGAAATATACTCTTAAAAAAGTACAAGACAGGGACACGTGTCACTAAATGGATAGAGTCGAACAGTCGAGCATGACCAAAATGGAAAAACGGTGCAAAAAGTGACAAAGTCTTAAACCAAAGATGTTTTTTTTGCCTTAGTGTGGTAATCTCCTCTTGATTAACATATGAGGAAATCTTTGCGATATGTGGCTCTTTATGAGATTCATACGAGTCATGAGTCGACTCGACTCGTTGCGAGTCTTAAGCATGACTCACGAGTCACCATGCGAGTTAAGTGCAGTCTCGCGTCATCTTACGAGTCGCCACTTTTTCTGCCAAAAAGACTCGACTCGTACAAGTCGACTTGTGACTCATACAAGTCTAACAACTATGGACATGGAAGTATTTGAGTATTTGATTAGTTCTTTTGACATGCTGGACGTATTTGTGTTTTATGGACGCATGTGATGTATGTGTTGTGACTGCATGTATGTGTTTAAAAAGTGCGTTCTCCATTTTTTCTAGGTATATTAACTTTTAGCTACTATCTTGCTCTTGATTTGTCTTGCTTTTACTACCATTTTTTTTCTAAAGATTAGACTAAACTACACGGTTGGTCCCTAAACTTGTCACTGCGCTTCGCGTTGGGACAAACCTGGGCATTATCATCGCAGGAGGTCCAAAACATGGGCTTTATATGCTAAACTCGACCCTTGACCAATAATTCCGTTGTCAACGTTATGTTGGTGAGGGCAAAACCGTCTTTCACTGTAGCGTACTAAATAGAAAGCGTTGTACAGTGTTTGTAGCTAGTATATGTCTGTGTAACACGGTTTGGTCGTCATTTATCATCCATCCCTAAACTATCCTACAAAAATAGTCTTCTACAAAACGATAATCGTTTCAAGATGGTACGTTGCTGGTGTGGTAAGCAAGCTATTATTCGCACTTCGTGGACCTCTGCCAACCCAGGGCGTCGATTCTTTGGTTGTCCTGTTGAAGTAACTGTGTCTTAATATTTATTGTGTTAGTTTGTTTTCGCAAGCAGCAAAGTACATTGTAACAATGGTGGTTGTTTAATGACTTGTCATAATCATGAATAGGGGTCTTCTTGTCGGTGGATAAGATGGTATGATCCTGAAATCTGTGCTCGTTCAAGAATGATCATACCAGGCCTTTTGAGGGGGAGAAATGAGCTTGAGGCAAGATTGGTAGCTGCTCAAGGTGATGTGTGGAAGTGGAAGATTTACCTAGTGCTAAGTTGGATGTTGTTCTTGATTGTTTATGCATTGGGATAACTTTTTTAGCTTTTATGTAATGAGGCGAGATGGTTAATGTTCAGTATCTTGAATTGTAGTAACGTTGTTATGAAGTATTTAGTTTGGTTTGTTTTTTATTTTCAATGCCTTATGGGTATGCAGATGGTTAGCAATTTGTTTAGGGTTGACTTTTAAATGTCAACATTCTTATGAGGTTTTGTTTAGCTTTGGTTACTTTTGATGCAAATTATTTACACATCAAGCTTAGTCAATCTATAAAAATACACAATAATGACATGGTTCCATAGTTAATGAAAATGGATATAATTCTAAATGCATAAAATTGCATACTTTTCAAAGCATGAGAACTACAGTTAGACACACACACACATATGTTTTTAGAGTACATAACTTATCCATAGGAAATAAACTAGATGAAACAATGTCTAGATAATTAGCATAACAGAATTGACCTATGGTGAGGCCATCATTCTTTCCAGTGCAGCCTACTGCCTAGTCATTCTTCGTGTAGTAGGCTGGGTTGAAGCAGAAACTGCTTGAACATCACTTGACTGCATCTGATAATCAGACTGGGATTGATCATGTTGCTGGAATTGACACTGGGATTGCTCATGCATGCTGGGATAGGAAATTGCTTCATCTTGATGTTGTTGGGATTGTGACAGGGATGCATCATGTATGATGGGATCTTCAGTTGCTGGATCTTGATTTTCAGATTGGACACCACTTCCTTGAACTGCACTAACTTGACTTTCAACAACACATGTACCTTCAGCTTCTTTATCTGCTGCTACTTTGTTACCTTTAGGATGTATCTTCTTTGTTGCAGCTTTAGTAGGCACATGTTTGACATTTCCCTTATTGGCAGTTCGACTACTTTCAGCTCCACCATACCCTAGGCATGTTTTCTGGTTGTGTCCAGCAATGCCACAAATACTACACTTAACACTCTTCCAAGCCCTTGACAACTTACCATCCTTCACAATCTCTTCACTTTCAGGAGCTATCCTAACTCTTTTTCTACCTCTTGAGCTAGGCGGATTTGTTTCGGATTTTGGTGGAACAATTGTTGTTGGCACAGTTGACTTTTCCTAATGTTCGCTGCTAGGTATAGGCTGGACATGGTGATGGTAGGTTGTCTCCCAAGTGAGTAGATAGTAACAAGGATTAGCCCATATTTCTACAGCTCCTACTTGTTGCCCATTTAAAGCCATATTCCAATTGGTAGCAACATCATGTTTACATGGTAAACCTGTTATCTGCCATCTTCTGCAAGTACAAGACTTGTGTACAACATTAACTACATATTGGTCACCCCATGGTTCACTAACCTGAAACTTAGTTCCCCCATTCCATAAAACATTATACTTAACAACCTCTTTCTTAATACCCTCTAGCATGTGTTGTGCAGTTGGTGTTAGTGGCCCGTCACTCTTCTCAATCACCATAAGAACATGCATTATCCTCTTCATACAGTATTCCCTGATGTATTCTAAAGCTGTAATAATTGGTTTGTTTAAACCCTCAATTATTTTGTCATGAAACACTTGACACATGTTATTAAGTAACACGTCAGAAGTAGCTCTCCCTAAAGATAAATAGTAATAAACGTGTATTAATTATAACTGTTTATACTGCATTAACAAATACAAATTAACTGAAACAGATAGATCACTTACATGAAAAATGTGAACTTGACCAATGGATCGGTGGTATCTTACTTAACCAATCATGGGCTGGTTGATTAAGTTTCTTGAAATCAGCCATAGCTTTCTGAAACTGTACAACAGTTGAGGCTGTTGCACATTTCCACATATGCTCTTTGTAGGCCCTACCTTTCCATTGCAGTTTCATTTTCTCATGAATGCTTCTAATACAGAATCTGTGTTCTGCATCTGGAAAAACTTCTCCTAAAGCTCTACTTATATCCTGCACAAAATCAAATATGTTTACTGTCTGTTTCAAAACAGAGAGGCTTAAATTCATGAACAGATTAAGGGAGTACCTTTTCCATGTCAGTAATAAAGTTATGCTTGAGATTGGCTCAAGTGCTATATCATCGGATAAACAATGAAGAAACCAAGTCCATGATCCTATGTTTTCTGATTCAACAAAAGCATAAGCTAAAGGGTATATACCATTGTTGCTATCAATTCCCACAGCTGTCATTAGTTGACCATTCAAAGGACCACGAATTGGAAAAGCACCCAGCCCCAACAACGATCTTCTACACGCTTTAAATCCTTCCTTTAGTGCACCTAAACAAACATACACTCTCTTGAATTCTCTGGTTGGAAGAGCCTCATCTGGAGGTCATTCCACATTCATCACAATTGTTGTATTAGGGTTTGTCTTCTGCAACTCTTGAACATAATCTCTCAACATGGTAAATTGTAGCTTGAATTGACCCTTGATGGCTGTTCTTGCTAGGTTTTTGGCCCTTAAAACCTTCTGCAGGGACATTTGAAGCTCGTATTGGTTGGTAAGTTGATTATGCACAGACTTGACAGGAACCAGTGGATTGGTTTCAATTTGTGCTGTAATTTTCTGTGAGATATGGCGAAGGTCAAAAGCTCTAACTGCCCTTGATTGCAAGCAAGTGTGTTGCTCATTATATGTTCCGACTGACCAGATACCTGTCTCACCATTCCTGCCGACAAACAATAGCCATGGGCAGAGTATTTATGAAGGGTCCTTTTTGTCAGAAAGCAATGCATTTATGCCCCTTCTATTTAATGGACTTCTAGATGGGCCTATATCCACTCCATGACCTTCACTTGGGCCTGAAAGTGGAACACAACCCTTACATCTGACCCTTATTCTTGTTTTTTCATTCTTCAGAAAAAACAACTCCCTCCTAGTTTCTATTGAATGCTCTCTTACTTTATTTTTGACTTCCCCTGCAGTAGCAAACTCCTGAGCAAATGATAACATCAAATTATCCTGAATATTAAGTGTCAATTTCCCCCGATAATGCTTGTAAATTATGTCATTTATATGAATTTACGCTTGTTTTCCATTCTATTCCACTATTAGGTAAATTACGAGCATTGGAGCTAAAGAGACTCGGAATTGGAGAATTATTAAAGATTTATCATAGTATGCTCACTTTGAAGAAGTTACGGCGTAACTCATCTCTCACATTACGCCGTAACTAAAGTGTGACTCAGAGAGCCAACTCATCAAAAGATTACGGTATAACTCTCCTAAAAGATTACGACGTAACTATATTAGGTCAAATGAGGATCCGCGCCGCTGATAACTACGCCGTAACTCGTGCATAAACTACGGCGTAAAAAAGAATTAATTGAAGATATGGCGTAATCGCTTCTAAGGTTACGCCGTAACCAGCAGATCTAGTGCAATTTACGATGAAATAGAGGATTACGGCGTAATTATTTTATTAGTTACGCCGTAACCCATATCTGGCCTATAAATACCCCATGATTTCCAGCATTTGAAAGCATTCCATTTCACACACCACAACCAAAGAACGTTGGAAGAAGCCAAAGACAGGTCTAGAGGAGCATACGGAGCTATCTCCAAGGGAGAAATCACTCCCCTACGATAAGCATTAGCATTTTATCTTTTCTTTACTTTCGATTCACGTATTTCGTAACATTAATTATTGAATTGATTTGTATGGTTAATATGAGCGGCTAAGCACCTCTTGGTGCTGGCCTAGTTATGATTCCTTAATTATTTTGTTTGCGTTTATATTACTTCCGTATAATTATTTCTAAGTGTATACATGCATAGTTTATTGGTAGCTACCCTTGTTTCGGTAGTTTTGAATGGCGGTAGAGGCTAGTTGCTTAGGAGATATGACCAACTGACCCTAAGTGAGTAGACTGAGACGGGAAGGGTAAGATATGACCAACTGAAAACCCTTTCTACTTGTGCGATTTGACCAACTGATCACCTACCGTTTGGATGAACTTAAGAATTAGGGGGTGAGTGTTTAAGTTGCTAACGCCCGGGCACTCACTATTATAAGTCTAGCATGTAGCGGTACTTAATGACTCGGCTTAGGGGACCAGGAACAACTGGACTTATGAGGGGACACCTGACTTCTCCAGTGGTGGCATCTTTGCTGATAGGTTAGGGCGAATTGACCAAATGTTGTCCTCTCGACTTTGACCCCACCTGAAGTAATTGGAAGTAATTAGACGTACACATTACTAGCTAGAATGAATAACTAGGTTAGCACCACTCTCCTTTATTGATCACAACCCTTGCCTTTAATCTACTTTAGTAGTTAATTAATTAAATCATATTAAAATCTGTGACAGCTAGACTTGGTATTAATCCAACACACATAGCTTTTGGGATGACCTCGGTTTTACCACATACTACACTACACACGACCGGGTACACTGCCCGTTAGTGCATTAGGGTAGACAATAGATATAACGAGACATTATAAATATTAAAACCTGGTCAGTAAAACCTGCATCAAGTTTTTAGCGCCGCTACCGGGGAGTTATATTAAGATTGCTATTAAGTCTTCCATTTTTGTTTTGTTTTAAAATTTCTCGAATTCTCACGATCATTATTCATGTTTTCAGGAACCATGGAAGTTGTTAACATTGATAACCTCACTCTCGAGGAATATTTGGCGTTGACATGAGCAGAACAAGGGCCGGGTCTCGTAAGACCGGCAATTGGAGCTGATGTCCGGTTCGAAATTAAAGACCAATTTATGAGGGAGCTTCGTGCTAACCCTTTTTCAGGAAACAGGGACGAGGATGCGTATGAGCACGTTGAAAATGTCCTATACATCGCAAGCCTTTTCAACATTACGGGTGTGTCTCATGACGCTATTATGCTAAGGGTATTCCCCATGACTCTTACTGGGGCTGCCAGAAGATGGATTGAAAGATTGCCCGCCGGGGCAGTTTATACTTGGGCTCTACTAAAAAAGCACTTCATTCAGAGGTATTGTCCTCCGTCGAAGATTTCTAACCAGATTTTGGAGATCCATAATTTCAAGCAAGAAAACGATGAAACGTTGTATCAAGCCTGGGATAGATACAACGATCTCCTTTACAAATGTCCTACACATGATCTGAACAACCAGCAAAAGGTCAACATCTTCTACAAAGGAATCAACGTGACTACAAGACAGATGCTGGACTATCAAGGACCAATCCTGAACATGACTCCTACTCTAGCAATTGAAGCCATTCAAAATGGCTGATCATTCTAAAAAATGGCACGATGGAGGAAGCAAAAGAAACCAAGGCGAAAGTTTTGACGGAATTGCAGCCATCGCTAGCAAAATTGAAATTCTAAGTCGAGATATGCTAAAAGTTAGAGAAACCGTTCATGCCATCCAAGTAGGTTGTGAAAGCTGTGGGGAGGACATCTCACCAAGAATTGTCCTCACGTTAACGAAGAAAACATAATTGAAGAAGCCAAATATGGAGAAAATCGACCGTTTTACGTAGATAATTGAAATAGTAACGAGTATCGTGGAAATTACAACCGTGGGCCTTATGGAGAAAGAAAGCCCAACCTTGAAGAGACCATAAACAAATTCCTGGAAAATTCAGCCCAAAGACAAAAGGAACAAGATGAATGGCTAAAAGAATTCCAGTAAAACACTGACAGAAGTCTTTCCAATCACGACACAACCCTAAAAAACCTTGAATCCATGGTGGAAAAGCTTAGTGAGAAAGTAAGGATGAATAACACTAAACCGGAAGGATCAAAACCCATAATGGAATGTAAAGTGATTTTTGCTAATAATGACTCAAAGATATAGGCTAAATCTCACACTGAAGATATGGATTCTGGTAAAGATTCCGTCGATAGATCGGAGTTACGCCGTAACCTGTCTAAGGAGCTACGGCGTAACTATATTTTTGACAGCGATCGTGGGGTCATGAAAGATATTGATAAGGACAATTCAAGCGAGTTACGCCGTAACCAAACATCCCAGTTACGGCGTAACTGGGATACGTGGGCAAACGAATTTCTCGAAGTGGACGAATCAGGAACGCAGGTAATTAACGGATGGTCCCACGAAATTAATTTATGCCCTGTGTCCCCATCTAAAAAGAAATATCACTGGTGTAAAAAAATACCCGTAGCTAAGGGGGACTGGTATGATCTATGGGCCTCGTGTGACCCGAGAAATGAGATTTGCGATGGAGGAAGCGATAAGGATAAGGTCAAAAATAACAAATTCATGTGGGCTGCATATACTGATGAAGAAAGATTGGAAAAACTCTCCTTCGAGGAAGAAGAGGAACCGCCTATCACTCATTGGTGTACTCCAATAATCATAACTGACTATGAATCCACACAAGCATGGCCTACGTGCGACCCTTTCCGCGAGTGTTGCAACGGTGGTGATAGTTTAAAAGAAGAAGAATGGACGTGCCCTCACGAGCTTGAAAGACATAATACCAAGTTTGGAGATTTGACATTTGATGATTGGTACACGATACAATTTGGGAATGCTAAAATTAACCCGAATCTTCTTAAAAAGCTCAAGATTGACTACGATGATCATAATCAGAAAAAGGAATTGGTTAATGATGAAATCTACTGCATGGAAGATCTTTTAAGCGAAACTGATAACAATGAAACCCGAAGTCATTGGTATGAAAAGATAAAATCTCCTGGGAAGTCTTCTGGGCATCATGCAACCTTTATGACGATAAATGTAATGGGGGAAGCAGCTAAATGAGAATGGGAGAGGATGAATTCTTTTGGATCTCAACTAACGATAAGGAAAGGACAAGTTTGCCTTGGTTAGACAACTTGGGATTTGACAGTTGGGTAAAAATCAAGTATGGACAAGTAGATGCGTTAACAAAGGAAAAGATTTGGAAAGAATACATGAGTAAAGAAAACGAAGAGATTCCTAACAACTCGAGTGAAATAACAGTTGAGGATGCAAAGAATTGATAAGAAATGAGAAGGAAGAATGCAAACGTGTACTGGTGGAGAATTTGCTCGATGAGGAATGGTTTAAAGGTACCGAGTCTGACGACGATGACATTGAGGGGATTTTAGATTACCTTGAGTTGCAAGGAAATGAGGAATTTACTGACCCCGATGATGAAGCATATGAGCAAAGGAGGTGCAAAATCCTTGGGATTCCATATAAGAGGCCACCACTGATTATTGCCGAAAAGTATGAGTTCACTCGATACCACTTGGGATCGGATGAAAATTTTTGCAAAATTCGAAAGATCGAGACTAAAGAATACCTCCGCACTGCCACAAACGTCGCTTGGGTCAGACACAACTTAATGAAGGACATGGAAGAAGTTGGCCAAGTCCAAAGGCCACCATAAAGCCCTAAGGCTCTGAGTCTAACTTAAAGACTCGTAATTAAAGAAAAGTGCTCTTTCGGGAGACAACCCGAATTATCCCTTTCTTATGTTTTATTTCCATTTCTGTAGGGTCTTGTGTTTTTAACCATTTTTGCAGGAAACGAAGAGTGATTGCTGCTGCAGTATGCTGATCTGACTATAGTTATGGCGTAACTCATCTCAAGTGGTTACGCCGTAACCAACACCTTGCAGCAGAATTACGGATGCATCACCAATTACGGTGTAAGTCCATCTCTGTGGTTACGCCGTAGCTACACTCTTGCAGCGTATGCCAGGTTTTGCCTAGTTACGGCGTAACTCCCTCTAAGAGTTACGATGTAACTATCCTCTGCTTTACTTCTTTCATTTTAAATACAATAACCTTGTATTAGTATTTTAAATGAACTTTGTGGTTGTGTTCCCTATAAACCCTCACGAGACTTCACTCGTCCACTTGGGACACCAAGTGGTTTAAAAGGCTTGTTGCATATGCTAAATGCAACCGTGATTCCTATGAAAGTGAGTTAGGTTTGTTTTTCATTTTTCATTTTTATTTTTAGAATTATGCTCGTCGGTAGTGTGATTTCAGGGATTGAAGTTTGCTCATGGATGCTTATACGAAGGCACGACTCTTTTTCGTGGGCCTTCTTTCTTTTTGGAGCAAATTTCAGGGAAGTTCTCGCTCTAATTCCACTTTTATCTTCACCTTTATTTAACGCTTAGTACAAAAGGGACTTTGTACAATTCAAGTGGGGGGACGGGAGTAGAATTGTCTCTTGAACTTTATTTTGCCCTCGTTTTTCTAGTTTATTTTGAAAAATTATGCCATTTTTAATTTTTTGACATGTTTTTCTTAACCTAACTAGATTAGACCTTAGCCGAGCACATACAACCATTGATATTATATGGTGAGATTAGCCTTATCCGTTTCCAATATTTTACCTCAAATCCACCAAATTATGAGTGTGCCGGTAGCTTGTAAACTTTAGAACTTGGCCTTTGTATCATTTCGAGACCATAGACGAGGTATGTTGAGTTAGCTCGACGTATTTGGACTTTTCAATTTAAGAAGGCAGTATTATAGGATTATCACCCAAAATAGCCCACCATTGTGTGTCTATCGATTAGTCACCTCAACTTCTCGACCCCCATGTGAAACCCTTTTGTTCCACTCACCTTTAGTGTAAGATACCCCTAGATAGATACACCCATCTAAGCCATTCCTTTCATTTTGTTAACCCAATTTATTGTTTCGATACACCTATACACCTTAGCCTACCCTGTAGTCTTTATTTGTGATTGAGAAGTCATCATTTGCCTAAGTTCAAGGTTGAAGTGGAAAGGTTCGGGAATCACGCTTTCGTCGACGACATATTCTTAAAGATCATTGAAGATCCCCCGAATTCTCATTGTTCATCTCAAGTGGGGGGATATTATGTTTAGTTGTGATATTCTTGTTAAAAAAATGATTCGAAAAAAAAAGTTATGTTACCAAGTTTATTGTAAAGTACAATGTTATAAGCACTATGTTATGAGCTTTATATATATTTAGTATCGAGGAGGCCACCTCGGTCACATTCGAAGATTGGAGTTGGTTAGTGTGCCAACAGTTGGAGAAAAGGTAGTGTGCCCATCATGACGTCCTCTAATGACACATCTACCTAGTATTTCATGATCCGGTTTCTTAACTTCAAAGCTTGAACTTTGGGCGGACGGTAAGTGGTGATGACTTGGTTATAGATTTAAACTATCTGTTTGATTTTTTTATTTACACCATTTATATATCCCATGTCTTATGCTACCCGTTAGTCATGAAGCGTGTCTAGGTGATGCAGCGAGCAATCTTTGGTGTCTTGGCAATGGATTTGGTCATGTATCATTGGTTTTGTCCACTTCGCCGTGACATGTTAGTAATGACGAGTCACCTTTAACCTTTTTCGTGTCTACCCATATTGCCTTCGAAAATTGTTTAGCCCTTTACTCTAGTGGTGGAGATTTGTGTAACCGCCAAGCTTATGATAGAATACATGCTATGACTGTGCGATTGAGTGATCACCCCGAAATTGACACTTAGAATAGTTGAGAGATTTGAGTGTTTCGTTCCCATTTCGTGAGGTGTCCGGCTTTGTTTTATTCTAGCATAAGGGATTTGTAAACTTATATTTTCCAGGGTATGGGAGATATCGTTTTAGGAATCTATCTAATATGGTCTACTTGAGGGCAAGTAGAGTTCAAGTGGGGGGATATTTGATAACATCGAATTATCCTTAATATTAAGTGTCAATTTCCCCCGATAATGCTTGTAAATTATGTCATTTATATGGATTTACGCTTGTTTTCCATTCTATTCCACTTTTAGGTAAATTACGAGCATTGGAGTTAAAGAGACGCGGAATTGGAGAATTATTAAAGATTTATCATAGTATGCTCACTTTGAAGAAGTTACGGCGTAACTCATCTCTCACATTACGCCGTAGCTAAAGCGTGACTCAGAAAGCCAACTCATCAGAAGATTACGGCGTAACTCTCCTACAAGATTACGACGTAACTATATTAGGTCAAATGAGGATCCGCGCTGTTGATAACTACGCCGTAACTCGTGCATAAACTACGGCGTAACCAAGAATTAATTGAAGATACGGCGTAACCACTTCTAAGGTTACGCCGTAACTAGCAGATCTAGTGCAATTTACGATGAAATAGAGGATTACGGCGTAACTATTTTATTAGTTACGCCGTAACCCAGATCTGGCCTATAAATACCCCACGATTTCCAGCATTTGAAAGCATCCCATTTCACACACCACAACCAAAGAACATGGGAAGAAGCCAAAGGCAGGTCTAGAGGAGCATACGGAGCTATCTCCAAGGGAGAAATCGCTCCCCTACGATAAGAATTAGCATTTTATCTTTTCTTTACTTTTGATTCATGTATTTCGTAACATTAATTATTGAATTGATTTGTATGGTTAATATGAGCGGCTAAGCACCTCTTGGTGCTGGCCTAGTTATGATTCCTTAATTGTTTTGTTTGCATTTATATTACTTCCGTATAATTATTTCTAAGTGTATGCATGCATAGTTTATTGGTAGCTACCCTTGTTTCGGTAGCTTTGAATGGCGGTAGAGGCTAGTTGCTTAGGAGATATGACCAACTGACCCTAAGTGAGTAGACTGAGACGGGAAGGGTAAGATATGACCAACTGAAGACCCTTTCTACTTGTGCGATTTGACCAACTGATCACCTACTATTTGGATGAACTTAAGAATTAGGGGGTGAGTGTTTAAGTTGCTAACGCCCGGGCACTCACTATTATAAGTCTAGCATGTAGCGGTACTTAATGACTCGGCTTAGGGGACCAGGAATAACTGGAATTATGAGGGGACACCTAACTTCTCCAGTGGTGGCATCTTTGCTGATAAGTTAGGGCGAATTGACCAAATGCTGTCCTCTCGACTTTGACCCCACCTGAAGTAATAGGAAGTAATTAGACATAGACATTACTAGCTAGGATGAATAACTAGGTTAGCACCACTCTCCTTTATTGATCACAACCCTTGCCTTTAATCTACTTTAGTAGTTAATTAATTAAATCATATTAAAATCTGTGACACCTAGACTTAGTATTAATCCAACACACATAGCTCTTGGGACGACCTCGGTTTTACCAAATACTACACTACACACGACCGGGTACACTGCCCGTTAGTGCATTAGGGTAGACCATAGGTATAACGAGACATTATAAATATTAAAACCTGGTCAGTAAAACCTGCATCCACCAGAATAGAAGAATGTGGTATAGACTCCATTTGCAAAGTCTGCCTGTTGGAAAGAAACATAGTCACTGTAAAAGACATCATCAACTATCACAGGTAAATCATTTTCCAACTGCATGTCATCACTTATATTACTGGTTGTTCCTGCTTCACCTAACTCATTACTCTGACCTACTTGGACTATAGCAAGTTATGCATCATTCTCTTGACAAGTGTTCTCTTCATTTGCTTGAATTGAATCATCAACTGCATTGCCTAAGTCACTAGTGTCACACACTTGTAATAGAGTAACATCAACAACATGATCCTCTTCCATGTTATCCTGAGTCAATTGAAATAGAGTTACATCCACATCAAGCTCCTCAAACCTGTTATTGAAAACCTAGTGCTCTTCCTGCTTTGTCTAAGTGCTTCTCCTGAGTCAATTGAAATAGATTAACCTCAAAATTATCAGGCTCCTCAAACCTGTTATTGACATCAATTAGTGCTCTTCCTACTTTGTCTAAGTGCTTCCCCTGAGTCACTCGAAACAGATTAACCTCAAAATTATCATGCTCCTTAATAACAATATCCTCATCAATAAGTACTAAAGCACGCTCACTGTTATGAACAGGTTGGCTAGCAAATGATGTGTCTAGGGTGGAAAATACAGGCTCAATGTTTGGAAAATTGCTAGATTCACCAATATCATTGACGTCCATAGGCACTGTGTAAGTTGGATAAAAGGATCTAGGGCTGGTTCATTATCAAGATCATCAAACACCAATCGTCTACAACAAGATTGAATAGCCGCAGTAGCAACTTTTCTCCTATCTTCATCCATCTCCCAAAACTGTTGGGTATAGTCCCGGATAGATCTTAAGAGCCTTAATGAAAGTATAGTAAACCTGTGTAATCACAAGAAAACTATGGAGAACCTTTGCTAGACTTATGTTTACGCGGAATAAAAAACACAAGAATTAAGAAGACAGTGAACACAAAAGACTTGATCCTCTATGGATCTATTTTAAATTACTAACAATGTTATTGACAAGCGTACATCTAACCCTAGCCGCTGGTTTCTTTTATACTATTAAGAAACCCTAATTCAATAGCTTGCAAAACACGTAAAAGATATGCATTATCTATTCCTAATTTAACTCATGCATATCCTAACTAAATACTAATAATACGGAAACTACATATCCGCAGAAACAATATTAACTATCAGTAGCAACTGCACTATCTGCAGTAACTACACTATCAGCAGAAACACTAAAGCTATCAGCAGGAACATACTATTACAATAATTCCTAACAATCCTCCCCTAAACTTGAATTTGACCTTGTTAACTTCAAGTTTCCAGATAGATCTTGAACGTGCAAGAGGATTGAACATAAAAAACAACTGAAACAAGATAAGCAATCAGCATAACACCTAGAACCACCAGAAACAGCAATGAATCAGCAACTTCGAGATCAGCAACATCAGGAACCTCCAACAGCAATAGTAACCAGAGTAGATTTGATAAGCCTTTACCAAGTAGCTACCCACTCTTGGGCTAGCTGGTTCTTGAGTGGAATCATGACATCACCCTGGGGAACCAATAACCAGTCCAACACTTAGAACATGAATCAATGGTGTGTTGGAGAACCCTAATGGTTTTTGGCAAACCATCACAGCCATCAACGGATTTGATTTGTCTTTACCTGAAGCCGTTAACTCAAGACTAGTCATGGTGTTCCACCGCCTTTACCACAAGCCATGAACTTGTGGGCTAGCCAACTCTTCATCTATGAGGACATGGTGAGTTGAGCACCATACAACTTATTAGCAAGTTGTCAACCTTCCAATGGATTTGAGGTCTCTTTACCCGAGCCGTTTGCTCATGGAGTAGCCAATGTTTGGTGTGTTAGACCAGGGTACATTGATAACCCTCTGATTTTTAGTAAATCAGCAACTATCAATGGATTTGAGAATACTCACTAGAGTCGTACCCCCATAGCAAGTTAACCCTTTGTCACTTAAGATATGGTGAGTTAAAAACCATATATGAAACACACCTATACAACAAGATCCTCAAAGATGAAAGTTAGCAAACAAACAATATATACAAAAAAGATATATTTTTTTTGAACACACGAAATAAAAGATAAGAAGGAAATAATCAAGATAACAACAAACCAGACTTTAAGAAGAAGAATCAGCAGAAGCAACAATGAGTTTATCCTTAATATGTTGCACTAACTGTTCTGCATTTACCACATCATTCCCAACAGGAGCAGTAGAAAAACCCAACTTCTTTTTCAGCATTTGCTCCATCAGAGGTACAGACAAAGGATAAGTTTGATCTGAAAACATATAAACATAAACCCCAGACCAAGTCTGTACAATATGTACACTAGACAATGGATAAAATTTCCAACCATAAATCCTCCACCGATTCTGACCTTCCGAAATCCTAAACCCTGCACCATCCTAGTATTTGGAATCAAACAAAACTTGAAGATCACCCAGCAATATTAGACCAGCACCTGTTGCATGATGAGATTGAAAGTGTGTTGACACCATTCCATAAAGTGAAATAAGATCTTGTCTATCCAGAAAATTCAGTATCTCAGTAAGAAAAGTAAAATGTCGGACAAACCCATCTTTGTGATAGACAGAGTTACATGAACCCAAACCACCAAGACCAGCAGGTGTGAGTTCCCATCTCACAAACATAGACCATACTACTGGTTCCTCATGAGAATCATCCTCCACAAAATCCTCTATAAATGAACTGACAGGAGCTTGAAGATCAAGAGAACCACCCTTCTTTCTAGCTATACTCTTATGTCTTTTTCCAGAAATGGAAGAAGGAGAAGAAGTAGCAGATATATCAACAGTTGGGACCACTGGTGGAACAGAGGTAGCAACCTCTTCTTTTTCATGTGAAACAACTGGTGGATTTTGGGTAGAAGCAGGAGTGGACACATGCTCTGGTGCATTAGTAGAAGGAACCTTTAACGATACAAATTCCAACCATTAATAACAGCCATAAATTCTACCAACCAAAAGATTCCATATTTATTATGCCTATATAACCAACCCCTTGCCTCATCAAACATACATACAACCCACATAATTCTAACACCAGAGTCGATTACCAACCAAAGCATCATGAAAAACTCTCCAAATCATCCCATCGACATATCTTTAGACTCATCTGAGAGTGAGCCATCCCATGATGGATGGTTAAACTATTTTCCCCGTGGTTACTCCAGTATGACATACATGTCCAGAGACCCTCCTCTCAAATCACCATTTTCTTACACTTCTTCAAAGGAGGATCTACCCAATCCTCCTCCCCATGTGGAGTTTAAAGTATCCAGCTGATCCGTGCTGAACCGTCAAGTTTTCTCACGCAAGCTGACCACTTGTGAATGGCCAACTGTAAGAAACTTAAAACAGCTTAAGCACAAACTCAATGAAGATCTGGGGAGTATAGGGTTTCCTCGGGTCGTTATGTCCCAGCGAGCTATGCAATGGATCACCAAACGTATAGTGATCGAGAAATTTGAACGGAAAATAGGATCTGATATGATTATAACTACAGAAAAAGCCAACAAATTACAGAGGCTTAAATGCAAATTAAAGAAAGTTAAAAAGATAAAAAATATTAAATAAACGCTATCACTATTTGCAAAATGATGTTTTTGTTTTTATGTTTTTATAAAACTTAATTAAAAACTACGTAGCGTACAATAGAAAAAGTGAAACTTACACAATATTAATCCTAAAAATATGAAAATGATATTTTTACAAACCTAATGATAAAAGAAAATTATTAGAAAAAAAGAAAATTATTTTTATAACTAATTATCTAATTATTATTAATTAAAAACTATTTTTAACTATTAAATATTAACCTAAAATACAAGAAAATATGAAACAAAGCTAGAAAAATAAAATTTTGACTTAGAAAAATCTAAAATAACAAAATAGAATTTTCAAAACTATTTTTGTATTTTTCTGATTATTTTTGTATTTTCTAGGAATTAAAAACTATTTAAAACTACTTAAATTACTTAAAAATACAAATTTAACTAAGAAAAATCTGAAAAAATATTTTTTTGTCTTTTTATATTTATCTTAACTTAAGAAAAATGAAAAATTATTTTTTTGAGACTTTTCTTAATTAATTGGATTAAAAGCTATTTAAAAAGTGCTAAAAAGTAATTAAAATGCAGAAAAATAGCAAAATAACTTGGAAAAATCTGAAAAATTCAGGAAAACTCTAAAATTATATTTGGAATCTAGAAAAAATGGAAAAACAGGTGCTTATGTGTAGGAATTTGAAACTGCTATGTCAAGTGCTTAGAAATAAGCACTTGAAATAAGCAAATGGGAACCAACAGCCACCAACTGATTACACAAGCCAAATTATGCTAAAAGAACCTAAATGCAACAGATTACAACTACCTTAGACCTCTAAATTGCAACTTGATCAGATTTGGCTTATTTTGATTTCAAGTGCAAAAACAGTTTTGAGGTAGGCTACTTTAAGCTTAAGTAAAAGCTACAAAATAAGATGAAAATGAAAACCACAAATTGGAACTTAATAAAGACCTGGTTGGCTATCTATGAACCAAAGATGAGACCAAAGTGAGCTCTCATGAGCTTGTTACAACCTTGCACAAAACCTGTGCAGAGTCAGTTGACACTGACTCAGTTGCACAGGGCAACTAAGACCCAATCCACAAGCTCATTTGGAGCTTTTAAAAAATTTGCTAAATTATACAAAAATGGTAATAATGAAATAGACCAAGAGAAGTTTTTAAAACAACAATTTTCACTAAATTTTGTCCAGAAATGAATCCAAGAAAATTCCTCTCAGTTGGCTCAAAACAAGCTTTTCAGGTTTTTGACTTTTGAAGTGAAAATGAAATGTTGACTTTCATGAGTTTTGAATCCAATGTAAGGACTGATCTAGGTGTTATATGATGAAATGACACTAAAGCAACCTATATCTATGTATTTTAAACACAAATCAAGACTTTGATTCTCAAAAACTCCAACAGTTAGCAGTTTAAGACAAATTGAGATGCATATTGACTTTTGAGAGTGTGCAGGCTCAAGATTATGACAAATATGAGTTAATATGTGCTAAACAAACATAAGCCAACAAGTTCTAACCACTGCATAAACCTTTAAGACATCTATATCAGCAATTCCAAACACACCTTTAATTGACTGTTTTGCAAATTTAATGAGACAAACACTGACCAAACTTGTATCAATGATCAAGCTAAGTCTATATATCCTAAATACAGCTTAATAAACAGATTAGAACCAGTTTTAACTACAAATGAAGATAATGCAAAGAAAACCTTGGAAATCACTTACAAACAGTCCTTAGCCACTATGGCTTGAAACAACACCCAATGAACACTAGCCTAATTATATCAACCCATTGGACTATAAATCAACCCAATTCCAGCTCTGCTACACCCATGTCCAATTCATAACCATTTTTGCTTCCAATTTGACTTTCTTTGACCAATATCCAAAGTTGCTTAAAACTTAACCTTTAGCTTATAAAAAGCTATCATCAGCTTACATAAGCTTATAGAAACTAAGAAACAAGCTATTTGAAGCTTGGTTGTGAGTATTTGAAATGGAAAATTTCAACAGTTAGCTTGAAACATGGAATCTTAACAAAACTTGAATTGATGCTTGAAATGAGTTTCAATACACTTAAACACTTTAAGTTGATACAAATTAACAAAAGATTACAGGTTTTATACTAAATTAAAAACTTTAAGATAAAAACGACATTAGAGAAAATTAAAAACTACAAGACTCCTTTCTCTTGATCCTCTTGCTTTCTTTTATAATCCAAAAGTCTTCTCTCTCTCTTCTGAATAGTTCCCAGCAAATCCCTTGGCCATTGGATGGCTTAAACTGATCCTGGCCATTGAATGGATTTTTGGCGCCAAAATTAGATTTTAACAGTTGGGGTTGAGTGAGGGGGAGGGGATACATTAAATGCAGTTTGGAAGGTAGTTGAGGTGGAGGGAACAAGGATGAGTGGAGGAGAGGAGGGGGGATGGGAAGCCTGGTAATTGCAGAGAAGCAGTTGGTGAAGAAGAGACTTTTGGCGCGTTTGCTTATTTTGACTAGAGGTTTGACCAAGGGTTAATAATAAAGGGGGGTTAAATTGGTTAATGACAGGGGGTCCAAAGCTTATATGGCAGGGTCACAATTGCGTATAAAGGGTTTAAATGACAAGGACCTAGGTGTAAAATCTGAAAATTCAAGGACCAAAGCTGCCAATTCATCAAAGATGTTTCAAGGGACCAAAAGTGACAATCTCAAAAAGTACAAGGACCAAACTTGATATTTTCAATTTTCCAGGGGCCATTTTTGCCAATTTTCAAACTTGAAGGACCAATTTTGTAATTTCTCAAAACTTTTGATATTTTTCACCAAAGGACTAATTTTGACAACTTATGATTTTAAAAGGACCTTTGGTGATTTTTTTTTGAAATTATGTGCTCAGGGACTATTTCTGACAATTTTTGAAACTTGGGGGACTGAAACTGCCAATTATCCAAACTTAGCTCATTTTTCATATGATTTTGAACATTTTGCATCTGAAACATATAAAATGCAATTTTGGAATATTTTCAGTATTTTGATGCATTTCTGAGCATTTTTAAACGTTTTGCAGTTCAGATTTAACCAAAAATGATGAGTATTTACACACTCATCAATCCCCCACACTAAACTATTGCTAGTCCCTAGCAATCTTTTGAGAAAAACTTAATGGATTTGAATCTCTTTACCAAAAGCCATTACTTCTGGAGTAGCCAAATGTTTTAGTTCAAGTAAGAACCATGGTACACCGATAACCATGTGATTTTGAGCAAACCACCAGCTTCCAACGGATTTGATTTGTCTTTACCAGAAGCCGTTTGCTCTGGACTAGCCAACTCTTAGATAAATTATCAATATTATCTTTGGTGAGCTGATTACCAATTATGGTTTTTCCACTGCCTTTACCACAAGCCATAAACTTGCGGGCTAGCCAACTCTTCACTTTTTAGGATATGGTGAGCTGAATACCATACAATTTTGGGCAAATTGCAAGCCGTCAACGGATTTGAGATATCTTTACCAAGAGCCGTTTGCTCCTGGATTAGCCAATCCTTTTGTTTATTAGACAAGGCGATGAGTCAGTGTAAAACACTTACTCCAAAAAAAATTTTGGCCAAAAACGGGGGAATTGGTATAATTATATGATAAAATTCGTGAGAATTCCCCCCCACACTTAGAAATGAATATTGCCCTCAATATTCAAAGTACCGGCGGTTATGCCGAAACAAAGAACGTGAAAGGGAAATACTACGGCCATTATATAGAAAGAAGATTTTTTTTTTTTTTTTTTTTTTTTTTTTTTTTTTTTTTTTGACACTTATATACACAACATGTGGGGCAACCCCCCCCCCCCCCACACTAGGGTGGTAGAAAGATAGAAAGAAGTCAGAAATATGGGTGAAAACCCATATGGCATGCTACTGTTTTTGATTACCGAGTCGCTAGCTTGACTCGATCCCCGCGTTCATTGGTTCATGGGGAAAGTTTGAAGATCCGGGACAACCACAGGAGAAATGTCCTCTCCAAAGTAATGCTTCAACCGATGACCATTCACTTTAAAGTTTGGACCATCGGGTTGAGATAACTCAATGGTACCATAAGGATAAACCTTAGCAATGGTAAATGGTCCAGACCAATGGGATTTTAATTTTCCCGAGAAAATCTTCAATCTTGAATTGAAAAGAAGGACTCGATCACCGACGTTAAAAACACGGTTTTTGATTTTTGAGTCATGAATCTTCTTTGTCTTTTGTTTGTAGATCAAAGAGTTCTCGTATGCTTGATCACGGAGTTCATTTAATTCATTCATTTGAACTTTCCGATGATCACCAGCTGTCTGAATATCAAAGTTGGCATGCTTCAAGGCCCAGTATGCCTTGTGCTCGAGCTCAACCGGTAGATGACATGCCTTCCCGTATACAAGCTTGTATGGAGTGCACCCGATGGGTGTTTTATACGCTGTACGGAAGGCCCAGAGTGCGTCATCTAGCTTATCCGACCAAGAGGCACGGTTTTCGCCAACCGTCCTCTCCAAGATTCTTTTTATCCCCCGATTAGAAACTTCCACTTGCCCACTTGTTTGGGGGTGGTACGCAGTAGAGAGACGGTGAGTTACACCATACTTTTGCATGACTCTATCAAATTGGTCATTGCAAAAATGCGTACCACGATCACTGATTATGGCTCGTGGAGTTCCAAACCTAGCAAATAGAGATTTTAAGAATTTCACCACAACTCGGGCATCGTTGGTAGGCAAAGCCTTAGCTTCAACCCATTTTGACAAGTAGTCAACGACCACGAGTATGTATTTGTTACCACGGGAAGAAGGAAATGGCCCCATAAAGTCAATGCCCCATATGTCAAAAATCTCACACACTTGAATGGCGTTTTGCGGCATTTCATTTCTTTGTGAGATATTCCCGTGACGTTGACAAGCATCACAGGTTTTGACAAATTCATGGGCATCCTTGTAGATCGTGGGCCAATAGAATCCGGAATCAAACACCTTCTTGGCGGTGTAGTTGGGGCTATGATGTCCCCCAGTAGGTCCAGAATGGCAAGCCTTGAGAATGTCAATGGCTTCCTGACCATACATACATCGCCGGATGACTTGATCCGCACAAATTTTAAACAAGTAGGGGTCGTCCCAGAAATAATGTTTCACATCCTTAAAGAATTTGTTTTTCTGTTGGGACGACATCCCTTTCACCACAAAGTTACCCGCATGGTAATTTGCAAAGTCAGCAAACCATGGGGTAGAAGAGTCTCCACGAAAAGAAACCACATTGAGTGTTTCGAGAGGAAATGTTTCGTTAATTTCCTTTTTCTCAAACACATCCTGGTGAGGGTTCTCTAATCGGGACAGATGATCAGCAGCTAGGTTCTCAGCTCCTTTTTTATCACGAATAATGATATCAAATTCTTGTAGGAGGAGAACCCAACGGAGTAATCTCGGCTTTGCATCTTGTTTTGCAAAGAGATATTTGAGAGCCGAGTGATCCGTATACACCACGCATTTGGTCAAGATAAGGTATGGCCGAAACTTTTCAAACGCATACACCACAGCTAATAATTCTTTTTCTGTAGTGGTGTAATGGGTTTGAGCTTCAGTCATAGTTTTGCTTGCGTAGTGGATTGGCTGAAAATGCTTGGTTTTTCGTTGCCCCAAGACTGCACCGATAGCAAAATCACTTGCATCGCACATGAGCTCAAAGGGTAAATCCCAGTCGGGGGCAACTAGAATGGGTGCTTCCGTAAGCTTTGTCTTTAGTGTTTCAAAAGCTTCGATACACTCAGGAGAAAAGATAAAAGGAGCATATTTTTCGAGAAGATGGGTCATAGGCTGAGCGATTTTAGAAAAATCTTGAATGAATCTACGATAGAACCCGGCATGACCTAGAAAACTCCTAATACCTTTGACGGTAGTAGGATGAGGTAATTTAGCAATAACATCAACTTTTGCTCTATCTACCTCAATCCCATTTTTAGAAATTTTATGGCCAAGGACTATGCCTTCTTTGACCATAAAGTGGCTCTTCTCCCAGTTTAGACATAGATTGGTGTCTTCACACCTTTTTAGCATTCTTTCTAAATGGGAGAGACATGTATGAAACGAGTCCCCAATGACCGAGAAGTCATCCATAAACACCTCCATAGTTTCCCCAATCATGTCGTGGAAAATTGCCATCAAACATCTTTGGAACGTGCCCGGAGCATTACATAAGCCAAAAGGCATACGTCTGTAGGCAAATGTCCCGTATGGGCAGGTGAATGTGGTTTTCTCTTGATCCAGCGGATCAATGGGGATTTGAAAGTAACCCGAGAAACCATCAAGGAAACAATAGTATTCGTTCCCTGCTAATCTCTCAAGCATCTGGTCCATGAAGGGTAGAGGAAAATGGTCTTTACGGGTGGCTTCGTTTAACTTTTGATAGTCAATACACACACGCCATCCCGTAACCAATCGAGTTGGAATTAACTCGTTTTCTTCATTTGTGACAACAGTAATGCCACCCTTTTTTGGAACGCAATGAATTGGGCTAACCCAAGGACTATCAGAGATCGGGTAAATTAAACCGGCATCGAGAAGTTTGAGAACCTCTTGTTTGATAACCTCGTGAATCTTAGGATTCACCCTTCTCTGATGTTGGACTGCTGGCTTGAAGTCATCCTCCATTAAGATTTTGTGAGTACAAAACTCAGGGTTGATACCCTTAATACCGGAGAGTTTCCAAGCAATTGCTTGCTTGTGTGACTTCAAGACCTTTATGAGAGCAGTTTTCTCCTCCTCAGTCAAGTCTTTAGCAATTATGACGGGTAATTTATCATCACCCTCCAAGAATGCATATTCTAGATGAGGAGGTAGGTCCTTAAGTTCAACCTCGGGAAATTCTTCAGTAGATGTTTGTACTGATTTGATTTCCTCAATCGTGATTTCTTTCGGAGGGAGTGAAGGTAATGGATCTTCATTAAGCAATTGCTCAAGATAAAGAATATCTCCCTCCAAATCATAAACACCATCAATTCCAGGCGGAATTTATTCATCAGTAGCAAGAAATTCATCGATCTCTTCCAGAAGGAAGTCACCTCCCTCAAACGGAGTGAGAGAAGGGGAAGAGTCGGCAATGATAGGTTGAGAAGATGTGGTGGAATCCCCACTCACAGAATTATGAAGATAACCAAGAAACTCTTGAGAGTACTCCTCTGAAGCAATATCAATTAAATCGACTCGATTAACTGATTCAGTATCATAATTTAAGGAGTACCTCGAAGTCTGATCGAGGTTAAAGGTAACAGCTTCATTACCCACACGTAAAGTGATTTCTTGCTCAAATACATCGATAAGAGCACGACCCGTTCTCAGGAATCCTCGTCCAACAATGAGAGGAACCCGATGATTGGCATCGAAATCAACAACCACAAAATCAGCCGGAAAATGGAACTTTCCTACTTTCACAAATACATCCTCGGCGATGCCAAGAGGACGCGATATAGAACGATCTGCAAGCTCAAGAGTCATGCAGGTAGGAATAAGTTCCGGAAGAGAAAGTTTCTTCCACACTGAATACGGCATCAGATTGATGCTTGCACCAAGATCGGCAAGGGCAAAGCATTCAATCATCCCAGGAAAAACACAAGGGAGAAGAAATTTTCCGGGATCTCCCAGCTTCTCGGGAAGCTTTTTCAACAGAACTGCTGAGCAATTTTTGTTCAAAGGAGTCTTAGCCATTTCAAACAGCTTTTCCTTGTTGCTCAACATGTGTTTGAGAGTAGATGCAAAGTTGGGCATCAACATGATAGCATCCGCAAAGCTTATGTCAAAGTGTAGCTCTTGGAAAATTTGAAAGAATTTTTCCATTTGATGACTAGCTTTCTCGCGGAGCTTTTGTTCATGCAAACGTGAGGGGTAAAGAATAGAAGTTTTGGATTTAGGGTTACCAACTGGAGGTTCAAAAACAACTCCAGGTTTGGTATTGGGTTTCGGGACAACCTGAGGATGGACATTGCTGGTACTTCCGTTATTAGCAGGAAGTTCCTTGTCCTTTGTCGCCTCAGGTTCACTTTCCACTACCTTCGGGAGAGAAGAAGAAGAGGTAGTAGGAATAGCGGGTCCATCATAAGAAGCACCACTTCTGGTTGTGATCGCCTTTGCATCGCCCCTTGGATTAGCGATCGTGTTGCTAGGTAGAGTACCTGAGCCCGAGGGTCGATCATTTAAAGACTTCTTAATGTCAGAAATCTGGCTAACCAACAACCGATTCATTTCCTCTTGGGATTTCATGAATTGTTTCAACAACTCATCAGATGATGGTCTAGTTGGAACAATGGCTTGAGTTTGCACAGGAAAATTCTGGCCTCTATTGTTAGGATTAGGGCCTTGATTTTGAAAATTTCCTTGATTATTGCCATGAAAATACCCTGGGTTGAAATTTCCCTGACCTGGGTTTCTATTGAAATTTCCTTGATGTTGGAAATTTTGATTCTGATTTTGAAAACCGTTGTTTGGACTAAAATTACCTTGGTTTTGGAAACCTTGGTTTGGTCTATTTTGATTTTGATTACGGTTTTGATTGAAACCCGGAGATCCAGAGTAGTGGTTAGGACGGTGGTTCGGGTCTATAGGAGCACGGTATTGGTTGCCTCCCTGATTAGAGATCCCGCCCACAGCATTGGCTTCAAAAGGGTTACCATCGGTGGCCATACAGTTATAATAAGCATGGGGGCCACCACAAGTAACACAGACTTCCACTTTCTTAACTTCAGCAGGAGGTGAAGTTTGTGGAAAAGAGACTTTCTTTTGGTTGGAGAGAACCAAAGCTTGAATGGCTTCCGTGAGTTTGTCAATCTTAGCATCGGTGCTAGATTGACTCACGGGCGATGAAGAAGAAGGACCAACACTGACTTGGGAAACAACCGGCTTGCTTCGTGCAGTGCGGACTTTAGACTTGTTTTCAATGATCGCTAAAGCTTCTTTGACAGTTTTGCTCAGGAAATTTCCTCCAGCGGAGGAATTGAGAGAATCTTGATCAGATTGACTCACTCCATTGTAGAAAGTATCGAGTTGCATCAACTCGGAGAAACCGTGGTGAGGACATTTGCGAAGCAATTCCTTAAAACGATCCCACGATTCACTGAAGGATTCATCAAACTTCTGAGTAAACTTGATGATTTCATTTTTAAGACTTGTGGTTTTGGAAGGTGGATAGAATTCATTCACAAATTTCTTCACCAGATCTTCCCATGTCTCAATAGACTGAGGGGGTTGTTTTTCAAGCCAAATCCGGGCTTGTCCCTCAAGAGAAAATGGGAACAGAAGAAGCTTAACAACATCAGTAGGGACATTTTTGTATTTGATGGTAGATGCAATCTTGTTAAACCATCGAATATGAGCATGAGGATCATCCCGCTCAAAACCGTAGAATTGATTTGAGGTTACAAGATTCAGTAACCCGGTCTTGAGTTCAAAATTTTCAGCCACGATGGCTGGTACAACAATAGCATCTCCATACCCGTCGATGGGTGCCTGGAGAAGCTCACACATAGGGCGTTCTTCCGCCATGATAACGGAAGTAGTGTGAGCAGTCCGGATCTCAGATCCGACTGATGGAGCAGAAAGTCTACGGACACGCCTTCTTGGAATCTTGACAAGCTCACGAAATGGGCTCACAGATCTAGAAGAGCGAGTGCGCATACACCAGAGTTAACTCTAAGGAACCTCAGAGTTAAGGAGAGAAATGGGAATTATGAAGACGTTTTATAAAAATGGGGTGAGAAGAATCTTTATAGGTTTTCTGGCTCTGAAACGGAGATATCACAACAAATCCAATTAAAACAAGATCGAGGCAAAACAACAGTGAACTTGAACCAATAATCACAAGATGAATGGCTTCTTTGAAAAAGGTACACCAATCACAAGGACACAAAGGTAAGTTTTAAATCTTTGGTTCGGGAACTTATTATGGTCGTACCCCCAGTTAGGTAGTACACTGCCTTGGTTTGCGGTGGTAAGATTTTATGTTGTTATTATTAAGAAAACGACAAATCTTTTTGTATTTTTATTTTTGATACATATATAGAAACAAAAGGAAAATATTTTTGTGTTTTATACGTTTTTGGATGTTTTTGGGTTTTTGGATTTTTTATAAGAAAATATGGATATATATATATATAGAGATGGATGATATGAACAAAGAGTGAGTATTCAAACTACTAATCTGCTAAACGGAAGATAATCAGCACAGCTCCCCGGCAGCGGCGCCAAAAATTTGATCCGTGCTGAACCGTCAAGTTTTCTCACGCAAGCTGACCACTTGTGAATGGCCAACTGTAAGAAACTTAAAACAGCTTAAGCACAAACTCAATGAAGATCTGGGGAGTATAGGGTTTCCCCGGGTCGTTATGTCCCAGCGAGCTATGCAATGGATCACCAAACGTATAGTGATCGAGAAATTTGAACGGAAAATAGGATCTGATATGATTATAACTACAGAAAAAGCCAACAAATTACAGAGGCTTAAATGCAAATTAAAGAAAGTTAAAAAGATAAAAAATATTAAATAAACGCTATCACTATTTGCAAAATGATGTTTTTGTTTTTATGTTTTTATAAAACTTAATTAAAAACTACGTAGCGTACAATAGAAAAAGTGAAACTTACACAATATTAATCCTAAAAATATGAAAATGATATTTTTACAAACCTAATGATAAAAGAAAATTATTAGAAAAAAAGAAAATTATTTTTATAACTAATTATCTAATTATTATTAATTAAAAACTATTTTTAACTATTAAATATTAACCTAAAATACAAGAAAATATGAAACAAAGCTAGAAAAATAAAATTTTGACTTAGAAAAATCTAAAATAACAAAATAGAATTTTCAAAACTATTTTTGTATTTTTCTGATTATTTTTGTATTTTCTAGGAATTAAAAACTATTTAAAACTACTTAAATTACTTAAAAATACAAATTTAACTAAGAAAAATCTGAAAAAATATTTTTTTGTCTTTTTATATTTATCTTAACTTAAGAAAAATGAAAAATTATTTTTTTGAGACTTTTCTTAATTAATTGGATTAAAAGCTATTTAAAAAGTGCTAAAAAGTAATTAAAATGCAGAAAAATAGCAAAATGACTTGGAAAAATCTGAAAAATTCAGGAAAACTCTAAAATTATATTTGGAATCTAGGAAAAATGGAAAAACAGGTGCTTATGTGTAGGAATTTGAAACTGCTATGTCAAGTGCTTAGAAATAAGCACTTGAAATAAGCAAATGGGAACCAACAGCCACCAACTGATTACACAAGCCAAATTATGCTAAAAGAACCTAAATGCAACAGATTACAACTACCTTAGACCTCTAAATTGCAACTTGATCAGATTTGGCTTATTTTGATTTCAAGTGCAAAAACAGTTTTGAGGTAGGCTACTTTAAGCTTAAGTAAAAGCTACAAAATAAGATGAAAATGAAAACCACAAATTGGAACTTAATAAAGACCTGGTTGGCTATCTATGAACCAAAGATGAGACCAAAGTGAGCTCTCATGAGCTTGTTACAACCTTGCACAAAACCTGTGCAGAGTCAGTTGACACTGACTCAGTTGCACAGGGCAACTAAGACCCAATCCACAAGCTCATTTGGAGCTTTTAAAAAATTTGCTAAATTATACAAAAATGGTAATAATGAAATAGACCAAGAGAAGTTTTTAAAACAACAATTTTCACTAAATTTTGTCCAGAAATGAATCCAAGAAAATTCCTCTCAGTTGGCTCAAAACAAGCTTTTCAGGTTTTTGACTTTTGAAGTGAAAATGAAATGTTGACTTTCATGAGTTTTGAATCCAATGTAAGGACTGATCTAGGTGTTATATGATGAAATGACACTAAAGCAACCTATATCTATGTATTTTAAACACAAATCAAGACTTTGATTCTCAAAAACTCCAACAGTTAGCAGTTTAAGACAAATTGAGATGCATATTGACTTTTGAGAGTGTGCAGGCTCAAGATTATGACAAATATGAGTTAATATGTGCTAAAAAAACATAAGCCAACAAGTTCTAACCACTGCATAAACCTTTAAGACATCTATATCAGCAATTCCAAACACACCTTTAATTGACTGTTTTGCAAATTTAATGAGACAAACACTGACCAAACTTGTATCAATGATCAAGCTAAGTCTATATATCCTAAATACAGCTTAATAAACAGATTAGAACCAGTTTTAACTACAAATGAAGATAATGCAAAGAAAACCTTGGAAAACACTTACAAACAGTCCTTAGCCACTATGGCTTGAAACAACACCCAATGAACACTAGCCTAATTATATCAACCCATTGGACTATAAATCAACCCAATTCCAGCTCTGCTACACCCATGTCCAATTCATAACCATTTTTGCTTCCAATTTGACTTTCTTTGACCAATATCCAAAGTTGCTTAAAACTTAACCTTTAGCTTATAAAAAGCTATCATCAGCTTACATAAGCTTATAGAAACTAAGAAACAAGCTATTTGAAGCTTGGTTGTGAGTATTTGAAATGGAAAATTTCAACAGTTAGCTTGAAACATGGAATCTTAACAAAACTTGAATTGATGCTTGAAATGAGTTTCAATACATTTAAACACTTTAAGTTGATACAAATTAACAAAAGATTACAGGTTTTATACTAAATTAAAAACTTTAAGATAAAAACGACATTAGAGAAAATTAAAAACTACAAGAATCCTTTCTCTTGCTCCTCTTGCTTTCTTTTATAATCCAAAAGTCTTCTCTCTCTCTTCTGAATAGTTCCCAGCAAATCCCTTGGCCATTGGATGGCTTAAACTGATCCTGGCCATTGAATGGATTTTTGGCGCCAAAATTAGATTTTAACAGTTGGGGTTGAGTGAGGGGGAGGGGATACATTAAATGCAGTTTGGAAGGTAGTTGAGGTGGAGGGAACAAGGATGAGTGGAGGAGAGGAGGAGGGATGGGAAGCCTGGTAATTGCAGAGAAGCAGTTGGTGAAGAAGAGACTTTTGGCGCGTTTGCTTATTTTGACTAGAGGTTTGACCAAGGGTTAATAACAAAGGGGGGTTAAATTGGTTAATGACAGGGGGTCCAAAGCTTATATGGCAGGGTCACAATTGCGTATAAAGGGTTTAAATGACAAGGACCTAGGTGTAAAATCTGAAAATTCAAGGACCAAAGCTGCCAATTCATCAAAGATGTTTCAAGGGACCAAAAGTGACAATCTCAAAAAGTACAAGGACCAAACTTGATATTTTCAATTTTCCAGGGGCCATTTTTGCCAATTTTCAAACTTGAAGGACCAATTTTGTAATTTCTCAAAACTTTTGATATTTTTCACCAAAGGACTAATTTTGACAACTTATGATTTTAAAAGGACCTTTGGTGAATTTTCTTTTGAAATTATGTGCTCAGGGACTATTTCTGACAATTTTTGAAACTTGGGGGACTGAAACTGCCAATTATGCAAACTTAGCTCATTTTTCATCTGATTTTGAACATTTTGCATCTGAAACATATAAAATGCAATTTTGGAATATTTTCAGTATTTTGATGCATTTCTGAGCATTTTTAAACGTTTTGCAGTTCAGATTTAACCAAAAATGATGAGTATTTACACACTCATCACCAGCTCTGAGCTTAATGCCATGAATGCAGATACTGATGAGAAGAATGGTGCAGCTTCCAGGCCAATCAATGTTGCTCCTCTTGTTGTTGTACCACCAGGCCCTTCAGCTTCAAGACCAGAACCCTCCACCTCTAACCCTGAGAAGAGAGCTATAGTGCTGGGTATAGCTGCAAAGCCAGTGTGGTCATTCATCAACACATGGGGAAAGGAGCATTAGAGGATGCCCGAGTGGGGAAATAGGAGGCCTGAGAAGAAGCCTTGAAGATGGAAGCTGGGGTCTAGAGGTGTCTTTGGTGAAGCTTGTTAGGATTATGTCTTAATGTAATCAGCTGCAATGTTTAAAAAGTCTTGTATTGTGATACTGCAACTCAGAATGCAGTTTGTTTTTATGAATAAAAGACTTTGGTAGATTAATCTTTTGCTATCTTTTGCCACTGATTGTTTGTTTGATACTAGATCTGCAGGATGGTTAGTAGAACACAGAACATACAGAACAAATATATACAAATATATACACAATATACGCAAAAATATACAACATATACAACATAAATCCTCCCCTTGAACCAAAAACCTCCCCTTATGCACAATCCTCCCCTTAAACACAACAATCAGGGGTTGATCATGCCTATATGGACAACCAAATATTGAAATCTTGGACCATCAAAAGCTTTGGTTAACAGATCGGCTACATTTTCATCTATATGGATTTTACCCACTGGAATAAGGTGTTTTTCATTAGCATCTCTGATAAAGTGGTGTCTAATTTCTATGTGCTTAGTTCTTTGATGAAAAACATGATTTTTAACAATGCAGATTGTACTTTGGTTGTCTATAAAGATTTTAGTGTTCATAAAATTGAACCCATAATCCAATAACTGATTTTGAATCCAAAGTACCTGACCACAACAACTCGCAGCAGCAACATATTCAACTTCAGTAGAAGATGTAGCCACTATGGTCTGCTTCTTGCATTGCCAGGAGATTAATCTCCTTCCCAGAAACTGACAACCCCCAGTGGTAGATTTCCTATCAAAGTTTGCACCAGCATAGTTGTAGGATATTGGATTTCACATACACATCAAACCATAACACAAAGTGGGCGTATAAAGGTGAGTTCTAGAGAGATAAAGTTAGAGGTTTAGGGAACTTAGTGAGAGAAAGAAAAGATCTTATTATGAGCTCCAACTCTCTACCTTGGAAGGTAGAGAGTATTTATAGTCTTACAATAAAATGCCACACAACGGGCTGTGGATCAGGCATACAGTGGGTAAAGACCCGTCCATCCTCCACGGTGTTACTTAACTAAATACTACTTAGCTTAAAATAACTACGACTACGAGCTTTCTAACGATTACATATACTTGAGGTGACCGACTCTTTAATACCTGGAATTTCTAATTCCTAACAATCTCCCCCTAAGGGAGGTCACCTCAAACATATACTAGAATTACATTGAATACAAACAGATATAACATTAATAATTGTTCTTGCATTCTTGATGTAGCACTTTGCTCCGAAGCTCGTAGACAATGATTCTTCTCATTGCATGTTTGGTTAATCCAAGTGGAGGTTTTTTACTGATCCACGTGATAATAATTTTGAGCCAGCTTTTGAGATCATCAGCTAACAAAAATCTTTGAGACATCCATTGTGGTGTTGGTATTATGTGATGTTGTGACTTTCGGACCGACATGCTAACATTCTGGATCATGATATCTTCTCATCAGAGTAGTGGAAGCTTTCGTTGATTCATGATATTGGTAGCAGCGTAGCAGAAGCATGGAGTGAAAATATCAGAGTCAGTGATGCACTTATCATGATTTCTTTTGAGATGAATGTGTAGTGTGAGTATGCGGCTATGGATTGACCGCTTCATTCTGATCAGCTGCAAACGTCGGGTGTACCTGCATAAAACAGTTAGCAATAAAGCGCACGAAAGTGTCTTTGATCACTTTTGTTGAATTGAGGTACACGTCCCACGGTTCCCCGTTGATCAGTACAAGTACTGCCTGTGATCAGGTATAATTCCGAAGAATTTCCTTGACAGGGTTTCGCAGCTGCTCTAGCTGTTCTCAAGCCGGAACATCTCAAAGAAGACAACACAGAGTGAGTGAACCAGCGAATAGAAATTCACTGATTAATGAAAAGAGATTTGAAAGACAATCGTGTATTGCTCAATAGAAATTGTTTTTGCAATACAACGAAGGTTTTAATGAAAATCAATTATCAATCATAAAACACCTTTTGATTTGAAATATTCGAACACGGTCAATGTGCTAAAGAAAAGAGTTTTTAAGCACAATGACCGGTTTTTCAAAGGTATCCATCAATCCATAACCTGAACCAGGATTGATTCAAAAGATTGAATCGCCCCATTGTTTCTGTTCAGTTGTCACATGGTTGATCTATTGAATAGATCTCACATGCCACCCACCAGGAGCTTGTTTGATGTTGGCTCCAGAGGGATTTCCATCTTCATTGTGAATATGTTTACATATCACTCAGATGTTCTGGCAATACCACAAGGATAATGCGTAGGACTCAAGATATAATCTCTCTTTCCACATTATATGAAAAAGAGAGTCTTCATTGAAAGTGTCATAATGAGATTTATAGATGATCTCGTGGCTCTAGACTCAATTAGTGCATATTTGGATCCTGTATCGGAGACTAGGGAGAGGGTCTCCTTCTTCAATATCAATAATCTCTAAGAGAAAGTCGATAGATAATGTAGGTTCCCCGTGAGAATGAAACAAGCCCTTTTAAGAGGAACTTGAGTGGTTTGGGAAGATGTAGTGCATAGTGTCACTGGGTCTATGACGTCTTGTCTTCAATACCGATGTTACCATCAGTAGCATATGAATTGTACCCGGTTTCTGCCCTATGGTTGAAGAAATGGAGGGCTATTTCTTTTCACCCTTTTCTCATTCAATTCTTTTTTATTCTTCAACCCCTTCAGTGCTTACCGAGACTTCATAGCAAGAACCTTGTTGGGTTTATTCCAGTACTTGCTCTGTCTCAGTCCGCACTCTTCCCATATCTTATTTTTCTCCTTTTATCATCATACCTAAGAACTCTACACTAACTAGTGGATAGTCCCTGGGTAGATCCCTCCGGTTCTGGCGGATCATGGGAACAAATACCTAACCTTATCATCCTTATATCACCGTACATAAAGTAAAGTTGGTCGGTCTATTTGGTATTGTTCATCTGCCATTTGGAACCAATTGAAAACCATTTGAAAATCAATCCAGATACTTGTGATATATTATCAAAGCATTTTGTACCTGAATTGTTTTTGATATTTTTAGAATAAGAGCTCCCCCTCAACATGTGCATCAAATGTTTGAAATCGTTTTGCACACGGAGGCAAGAGAAAGAATTTAACTTCTTTGATTACCATTTTCTAAAAGATATCAACATCACTTCCCTGATCAAAACAAGTAGATAAAGCATTTTCGGGAAGGATGAGGTTTTCACAATTTTGCTCCCCCTCAATATGTGCATTAAGATTTGAAAAGATTTTTGCACATACTAGAGGGAACATGCACATTGATATAAATTGATCACATTTCAGATCTTTGTGGTTTAAGATAGATGCTCCCCTTCAACATGTGCACGGAAAATTTGAAATCGTTTGTCACATGTGGGAAGGAGAGCTTGTACATTCTTATAAAACCATTTACCGAGTTGTCAGTTTAAATTCAATTTCAATCACAAATTCTCCCCCGATCACAAATATCAAATCATTTGAGATTTGTGATCTCTGTAGATTTAAATTGATTTTGAAAGCTTTTTAAGGAGAATTGTGACTTGATTATGAAAAACGTTTTAGCTGACAAGAATCGGATATTAAGACTTTAAACTCCATTGATTAAACATGCATGAATATCTTTTGAAAACAATTGAATGACAAATAACTTTTTAATTTAATTGAAATCATTCTCCCCCTCAATCAATGACATAGGTTGATAATTGAGAGACAGATATTTTGACAAATAAGTCCAGATGATTATCAAAAATAGAGTCCGAGTTATTTTTCAAAACAGTTTAGTTTTCAGCAGAAAAATGTTTATAGAATCAGAGCATGGAATTTGAAAACATGATAAAGCATGGCTCTGCTCTTTCTATGAAAAGCGGGTTACTGCCTGAAATGACAATAAACCATTTATTCTTTCTCCCAAAAATATTTTTTTATTTTTTTCTTTTTTTTTTCTTTTTTATTTATTTATTTATTTTTTTATTTTTAAATAAAAATTCGAACAATATCTAAAGTCCCGTGTCATTTTTTGAATGACAACACAAAGACCGTAGATATTATCGAATCGAGAAAAACATGACAAAAAGACAATATATATATATATCTCTATATTATATATAACAGGAGGCATTTGGCATTAATGCCACCTCAATGCCACCTCATTGCCACCTCAATGCCACATAATCATTTTTCATGCCACATAAGCATTATTGGTCCAACTAAGCAATTAATTGTTAATTTTCCAAGTTTTATTATTTTTTTTGTAATTTTCGGAAATTTTTTAAAGATTTTTGAAAATTGCAATTAATTTTTAATTTTCCGAATTTTATTATTTTTTTTTGTAATTTTCGGAATTTTTTTAAAGATTTTTGAAAATTGATTATAAAAAAGGTTCCTTGCAAGGATTGAACCTTGGTTGTTTTGATAAATAACTTGTGTGTTTACCACTTAGGCAACAAGTTATTTTGATAATTATGTTGCATATTATAATCTATAAAAGCAACCAATTATGTAGGAGAATCCCTACAACTTAGGTAACCATAAACAAAACATATACATAAAAATATACGGTTCATTATATTTTTTTCTCAAAAACCCTAATATCCAATTTTTTCCTGCATTCTCTTCTAATGTTTACTGATTTTTGTGTTTCCTTCATCACATGAATGGCCCCACAGCTATGATGAACTTTGGCGATAGACCTGTAAGAATACTCTCTTTTTTGGCTTTGTACGCTTTACATAATATTTGTGTTTTCATCTTTATTAACAGTCTTATGGTTATTTTTCAAAATTACCTGGATAATGCAACCGGTTATGCAGAACTGGTCTTTTTCCAGCAACTCAAACTGAGGTTCGGAACAGGTGCCCATACATTATAGTAACAATGCAAATGAGGCATCTCTGTATGAGGTTATTTAAATTATTTGCTACAAGATTGTGGCTATATGATACCTTATTTTTTATACATTATTATGATTCGGCGTATTGAGATTACATGTGACTCTTTTGAATATAGAATATGTGTTGCAAGTATGATGAATCAAGGACCAAAGATCAATGAATCAGAAGATTACGCCTATAAAATATATTAGTCCTATGGTCGAAATTATATACGGTTCATAATTTTTTTTCTCAAAAACCCTAATATCCTTTTTCCCTCACAATCTCATCTAATGATCCATAAAAATTACATACAGCTTCATTATATTTGTTTTTGTGTTTTCTTCATCACAGGTTTGCATCCCATCGTTTCGAGTTGACAATGGTAACAACGAATTTTCTGCATGGGCTGTTACATATGCTTCCGGATCAATTTGAGTTTTAGTTCTGTTAATCTCTTAAAAAAACCCTAAAGCAAAAGATTGCAACAATACACAAATAAACAAGTTAGGGCATGTTCGGTTCATGTCCAAGTAATCATTGTGATATTTTCTTAGAGTTGTTTAACATTTATGTATTATACGTATAAGAATGTTGATTGCCTTTGTTTGCTTACAATGATATGCTTATGTGGAATTTACTATGTTGCAGCAGTACACGAATAAGAAGTTAGGGTAAGTTCGGTTCATGTCTAGGTAATCATTGTGATATTGTGTTGTTGTTTAACGTTTATGTATTATGCGTATAAGAATGTTGATTGGTTGTGTTTACTCACAATGACCTGCTTATGTAATGTAACTTACAATTAAATTCATTAATTAGGGTTCTGCATGCAGTTAGTTGTCCATAATGAGAGTTCAAGACCGGATTGAAAATGGTCAGTATAAGAATTTCGATGATGTGTACAAGGATTTGGATTATATATGGAGGAATTGCTAAAAGTACAACATTAAAGGTTATTGCATATAAGAGCTCATAGGCTTAATGTCCGAGTTAGAGTTCAAAAGAGTAAGGTGAACCATTTATTCTTTTACAATTTGTATATCCCACCATAAACGAATTGATTTCTAAGGAAAGCTGATAATTTTCAAGCTTCGTTATATGATGCAGTGCGTCATTGATCCAATTCGTATGGGAAGCAAACTGAAATTCGCTAACCATTCAGCTAACCCAAACTGTTATGGCAAGGTATGTTTCTTCTTATGTCTTAAATTTCACTTAAAATCATTGTGTCTAAAAAAGTCGGGACATGCAGATTTTGAAAGTGGCAGGTGATGACCGTGTTGGCATATTGGCCAAAAAAACGTATTGAAGCTGGTGAAGAGCTGTTCTATGATCATTGTTATGCACCTGACGTGGCACCTGTTTGGGCATTAAAACCCGATGATCCAAACGAAGGTCCTTCACCTCCTCAAGAGTGAGCAAGAAAGCCACCATCGCGTCGGTCACCAGTGCAGCAATCACCATTACATAGGTCATTATTTAAGCGGTCACCAGTGCATCGATCACGATTGTCTCGGCCACTATTACCTCGGTCGCCATTGGCAGGCCCACCACTACCTCCACCATCGCCTCGGCCACCAATGGGATAGTCAAAGAAAGAAAAAAAGGCTTCTTTTCTTCTTTTGATGAAGTATTCATTTTGAGAAAGTGAATGTTTTGCATGATTACTGAATGTACATGTTTTTAACGTTAGACTGAAGATGAACATACAAAATTTGATTCCAAACATCTGGAACACCTGGCAAGCACCAATGGCTGCAATCTTCACCTTTTAAAGGGCTACCTTTTTTTCTTCCATAAATCGATGGGTGACCATTGATTCTGTAATCTGATAAAGTGGTTATGTTTAAGAACTTGACTGGTGTTTTCATTTGTTTTATGATGCGTTGGAGAATGAGATTTTATGCTTATTTCACCTAAACTGACAAGATTTGCCTATTTGTTGATCTTGCAGTTATAAAGTCTTCATAAATCCTAGCTTGAGTGATGTGCTCTGCACAGCCACAGCCTAGGCCCTCGCCATGGGAAAATTCGTAGTCTGCGCCGATAACCCTTCCAACGACTTCTTCAGAGCGTTTCCAAATTGTTTGATGTACAAAATACCTGAAGAATTCGTAAACAAATTAAAAGAAGCCATTTCAAGTGATCCTCACCCTCTTACACCGGAACAAAGATACAATCTGTCATGGGAAGCAGCTACCCAAAGGTTTATGGAATATTCTGATCTTGCCAAGATACTGAACATGTCCTACAAAACACCTGTAGAAATATGGTAGCATATTTTATGTTTTGAAGGTTTTATGAAAAAGCTTAAGCCATTGTAAAACAAGCTTAGCCAAACATCCCTTACAGTTAGACCACATAAAGTGAGAGTTTGTGTTTGGCATGAGAATTAGTCATCAGTCTAGGACAATCTTTCCTAGGCGAGTTTTACCAATTTATGTTTAGCAAAAGTTCATCTTCCAGGGGTTAATCTTAATGACATAGCTAATCAGGCTGATGACTTATTGGAGGTGCTTACATTCATTTCAAAAGCCATAATAGTTTATCATTATTATTATTATTTGTTTTTAGTTGAGAACACATGCCATCTCAATTTTAAATAGATGAAAGAAATAGTTGTGGTTTAAATACATTACCACAATCAGAGGTATGTCCAACATCCGTAAATTACATGAACCCACTCCATGGATAGCTTCTTTGAAACTACTTGGTAGCATGATGTGTGTGTGTGTGTGTTAACACATTTTTTTTTTGAATTCGTAGTTTTTTGTCAATCAATTTTGGTCGTATGAATTACAGGGAGTCTGTGGACCTCTGCTTGCTGCTATGCGATTATGGGCAACACCAACACATAGATGGAGTAAATGGAAGCACATATATGATGTACTGTGACCGGGTAAGGAATATCGATCTAAATTGTTGTATATATAATTTAATACCTTAAGATAGTTATTATTTGCAAATAAGATCGTAGTCTCATTGCCATCTTTTCTAGGTAGACCTTTAATGATCCATGATAAAGATAACATATGCAGCTGCAAGAAGGGAGATCTGAGGTGCACAACCATCTGTAATGACCACATTCGGTGCCATTGATCATTTGCTTGACCAACCAATATGGACAGACCTACATCAATACCTGAGGTTGCATTGGTGAGATATAATGCTATTTTTTTTAATAATAATGTTTACCTTTTAACACGGGCAGTGCTTGCAGGATACTGACAATTGAAGCTTGCGGGATAGTGACAATCGAAGCTTCATTGACAATCACTATGATGTGAACCATTCGTTGATGCAACTGTGGTAACAAAATTAATCATTTCTGTAATTAAATCGTATAATTTTTTAAATATGATTTAGGAGGTTTAACCTTGTATGATAAGTTTACCATATCGTGTATTCATCATCAGCTATGATTTCCCTTATGTATACATGAAGTCATAAACCTTAAACCTTACATTCTTCTTATGATTGGAAAGCTACCTAAAAATGTGTCACCAACCAGGGTCTTTGTTTAAGAGAGTACGATTGTTTTATGTTGAATTAAATACGTGGTAAGATAGGCAGCTTCGGTAGTGGGTCGAAAGGGATCATACAGGATATATAGCTTTTGCATTAGTACTTAGAAAGCTGGAAGTGAGTTACTAATTTAGAGAACGTTGGAGTGAATTTATGGAATTTAGTAGTGTTAATTTGACTTTTTGCAGGGGTTCGGTGATGAAAGAACTTGAAGATGCGATTCTTGCAAAGCTAGAATCTAAAAGAATTCATGAGTATTTATAGCAGACTGACTTTTAAACTGTAGTACCACCACCCGACCAAAAAAAGAAGGGTGGTAAAAAACCAACAGCAACTAAGGCATCAGCAACAGCAACAAAGAAAAAAGTTGCAGCTGCCGGGCAGAGGCTGATTACTGAAGTGCTGAAGTTAGTGACCGCAGAAGCATCACCACAGATGAAGGTCAGCAAGATGAGGTAAAAAATATAGTTTGCAAATAAGTGAACTTGAAAGTTACGTTGCATTCTTTTTTGTTTCTTTTTTAACTTCAAAGTTATTATCTCACTTGAAACTTATATTGCTTTCTTGCATATCTTAATCGATCATAATTAGCGTTAATTATTTATTCTTTCAAGACTTGAGGCATGTAATACATCATTTGTACTCACGACCACAATAACTGCCAGCCTGCGTTCTTTCAGGACTTGAGGTATGTAATACATCATTTATACATGATTCTTTCAGGGTGGGTTTTGGGACTGAAATCGGGGCCTTTAGGTGCTGAAATAGGGGATGAAACGGGGTGGGTTTGGGTGATAAAATGGGTGCATTTGGACGCTGCAATGGGACTGATATTGGTGTACTTGGGGGCGTTTTGGTTACGCGCCTGATGTGGGAGATTACGTGCCTGATGTGGGAGCAACACGGGTTATTGACAACAGTGGATGGTAAGTTCAATGCAAAAGCACTAGCATACTATGCTATGAACACAAATCTGGACATCGTTCCTATAACCACTGCTTAGATAGTTTTTTTAGGACATTTTATGAAGCTGAAGTACAGTCGGCTGTTTTGAAACATGCTCCAAAAATCTGCAATATATATGTGGTGTCAAGGGATGGTCTCACCTTTAATTTAGATGACCACAGTTGACACATCTGCAAATAGTACATAGTTGCTATTGATAGATCATGATTTTCTTTTCATTTTTATTTAGCGTTATTACTTATCAACGCGTGACTTGGGTTATAGCATGTCTCTAATGGGTCAAAGGGGAAAGGAGATAAAGAAACAGTCATAAATGGGCCAAAATTCACCCAAAAGTGCATGTCTCTAATTTAGTATCTTCATTTATGATTTGAACAGAATCAGATGCTATCTAAGTCTTCACTTAGTGCGAGTAATAAGCCTTCCTATGAACAATCAGGTTAGTTTTTATTGTGCATCTTTTCGTTCATGATCCATTATATCACACCATTAATGAATCAGACGCTTTTCATTCTGATAATTTGATGGTTGCTAGGTAGAAAATGGAAAAAACGGTAGTGGTTAGTTTGAATATACTTTCTCAACCTTTTTCTCTCTATTTATCCCCTGCAATGGCATGTCTATTCACTGACCCCTAAATGTGTGTCTTTTTTTAGCAACATTTTCCAAGAACTTTGGAGGGTTTGGTACTGCTCTTGGTTTCGCCAGTAGGAGCTGAAGTTCTTACACAAAAATTTGATGAGATGGATCAGCTAATTGTTGAACAAGCTAGGTATACACATTTACCAAAAAAAAAAAAATTATTCAGAAAAGGTCAGCCCATGTTCTGATATTGCTGTTTCCAGGAATGAGTTCTACCAAGCATTTTATAGGGTGTTTGATGATGAATTTGTTGTAATGGATACGAGTCACTTATTATAGAATAATTACTTTACAGCACCTGAAACACCACCATATGTTCCAAGGCAGTATAGCCACTGTGCAGTTATTGGTAACTCAAGGGATCTGTTAAAAACACATTTTGAAAAGGAGATTGATGGTTATAATGCCATTCTCAGAGAAAATGGGCCACCAATCGAGGTATATAATCCATTATAGTTTTCACTTCTATGATGGTTCAGCTTTGATTCATTGGTTCCAGTTTTATCATGTGACGCCTACTCTAGAATATTGATTTGCGTAAAACATCTTTAATATTTCAGAGATACTGTATACTCTTACGTTGCCATTTTCCATACTCATACACTATTTGATTTAACTTTCATGTTTCATATATAAATATCGAAAGCGCACGAATGTTACCAGCGTCGGTAGCTCACACCTGTAAAATGCAACCGCCTACTAGAAGTATGTTATTTTGCAGCTTTACTCTTAATTGGCCTGTGTCAAATAAGAAGATAATGTAAGGAACAAAAATACAGACGCGGGATCAAATTATTGCACAGAAGAATGCAAAAATTTCAAAGCTGAAAGCAAGTCTAGGGACACGGAATTTGAAGCATCTGAAACTAATATCCCAGATCATTAATGGCAAATTGACAGAACTGAAAGTGCAGCTTGCAAGTGGGAATCCTTATTATCAAGTGATATGTTCAAGGGCCCATGACATCAAATCAATCATGAACATGGTATTAGGAAGCTTAAGGGTAAAGGTGGAGTCACGGTTTTCAGATCAGTATGAACAAGTGAAGAGTCTATTCTTTGCCCGCATCAGTTCTAGCCAATGGGCAGAGATTGAAACTCAGTTGGGACTTATAAGGCATTCTGATAGGGCTCAGCTCAATAACGTACACAATCAGTCCAATGCTCATGCTGCTAAACTTCATGGAGAACCAATACCATCTTTGGCTAATGTAAGCTTCGTAACCTCCAACCTTAACCACTAGTAAAATAGTCTGCAGATACGATTCAATGTGCAAATAATGAAAACATTTTTTTTAACACTTCACATGACCATTTGATTAGGAATTGCCGAAAGAGTAATATCATGAAAACATTTAAATCGGGTTAAATTATATTGCAAATAGAT
Organism: Chrysanthemum seticuspe; assembly: GCA_019973895.1. Classification (NCBI taxonomy): domain Eukaryota; kingdom Viridiplantae; phylum Streptophyta; class Magnoliopsida; order Asterales; family Asteraceae; genus Chrysanthemum; species Chrysanthemum seticuspe. The sequence goes on along the minus strand of BPTQ01000006.1, from coordinate 81,413,937 downwards.
CAAAATTGTAAAAAATGTTACCAAATTGCCTAAAGAAGACCCGCCTTATATTGTACCCACTATTATCTAAGTTATGCTAAATACATTGAGTCTCCGAGAAAAGTTTATATTCAATAGGAAACGAGAAATTGTTATCAAATTTCCTTAAGAAATCCCAATAGTTTTCTGTTTATTATGAACATGGTATTAGGAAGCTTAAGGGTAAAGGTGGAGTCACGGTTTTCAGGTCAGTATGAACAAGTTAAGAGTCTATTCTTTGGCCGCATCAGTTATACGGTCATAACTCTTTAACTATGCTTGTGTACCAGTCCCAAACTGAAGGAGCAGATGCAGTACTGTGTGGACCATCCAGAACAGATTAGTAAGCTTGCGAAGGTGAAAGCCCAGGTTCCAGAAGTTAAGGGCGTGATGATGGAAAATATCGAGAAGGTAAAAGAATTAATTTTTATCAGTATATTTTACGTTATTGTATTTATGATGCATTTGTTATTTTCAGAAATTTTGCCAATCAAAATAATACCCTCCTTCTTTTGCTATAGCAAATTATGTCAACGATAATTATAAGACATGCCCGCCCATTGGGCGGGCTTCAAATACTAGTGTATATATATATATATATATATATATATATATATATATATATATATATATATATATATATATATATACATATTTTAATTTTTCAAGATTTTTCAATTTTTTATGGATTTTTGAAAGTTTTATATTTTTCTATTTGCTTTTTGAAGGTTTTGTAATTTTGTATTTTGCTTTTCGAAAAGATATTTACAAGAGATAGATGAAGGAAACCTTTTACTCCTCTTCTTCCTCTTGAAGACGTTTGAGTGTTTCAGGTTGAAGGCTTTTAAGGCCAAGTCGTGGAAGAATAAACTCAAAACGTTCTCTAGGAAGAGCTTTGGTGAAGATGTCTGCTAACTGGTATTCAGACCTCACAAAATAGAGTTCCACCACACCTTTTTCCACTTGTTCCCTGATGAAATGATGTCGAATGTCGATGTGCTTTGCTTTTGAGTGTTGTATGTTGTTGCATGAGAGAGCAATAGCACTTTTATTATCACAGTACAGAGGGATTTTGTTAAATTCAAAGCCATAGTCAGATAATTGGGATCTCATCCATAGGATTTGAGCACAACATGATGACATGGCTATGTATTCAGCCTCTGTAGAGGAAATAGAAGTACTCATTTGCTTCTTTGAAGACCAGCTCACAAGCTTATCACCCAAAAACTGAGCACCTCCAGATGTACTTCGACGAGTATCTTGACACCCTGAATGATCAGCATCTGCATAGGCTGTTCGTGACATACCGGTGTCCTTCGGGTACCAAAGTCCCATATTGATGGTTCCTTGGAGATACCGAAAGACCCGTTTAACCGCTTCAAGGTTCTTTTTAGTAGGCTTAGCCTGGTATCTAGCACACATGCAAACAGCGAACAAGATGTCTGGTCTACTAGCTGTGAGGTACATCAGGGATCCAATCATACTACGATATTTCGTTTGGTCTACCATGATCCTTGAGTGGTCCTCATCTAGTTTAGTTCGTTCAATCATGGGAGTGTCAACAGGGTCACTTGAATCAAATCCAAATTTCTTTATAATCTCATTTGCATATTTAGATTGATTTATGAAGATGCCTCAGGGACTTTGTGAAATTTGTAATCCCAAGAAAAATGACGTTTGTCCCATCATTGACATTTGAAATTTTGAACCCATTTCATTTGAAAAACGGTCACACTCATTGGGGTCAGTCGAGGCAAAGATGATATCATCAACATAAATTTGAACATGAATTAAATGTTTGCCTGACTTCCTGGTGAACAATGTTGGATCAACTGCTCCTTTGCTAAATCCGGTAGATAGAAGGAACTTTGATAGCGTATCATACCATGCCCTTGGAGCTTGCTTTAAACCGTAAAGAGCCTTCTTCAAACGATAAACGTGAGTAGGATGCTCTTGTTTCACAAATCCTTCCGGTTGGCTGAAGTAGACGACTTCTTTAAGATCTCCGTTCAGAAATGCCGTCTTTACATCCATCTGATAGACTACCATGTTCTTACTAGTAGCATTAGCCAAAAAGATTCTGATTGTCTCAATTCGAGCAACTAGAGCAAAAGATTCTTCAAAGTCAATACCCTCCTCTTGACGGTATCCTTTAGCAACTAATCGAGCCTTGTTCTTCAACACATCACCATGCTCATCAAGTTTCACTTTGAAGATCCATTTTAGAGCAATGATCATAGCACAATCTGGAGCAGGTACTAACTCCCATACATCGAGTCGATCAAACTCATGAATTTCATCTTGCATAGCATTGAACCAGCTGTCTTCATTCATGGCAGTTTTAACATCCTTTGGTTCGATCTTAGAGAGTACGGAGTTGAAGAAGCACCATAAGGCATCGGTTGCAAGTTGTTTCCGTGTGGATACTGGACGAGAGGGATTTCCAATGATGTTGTCTAAGGGATGATCGTAAGTCCATTTTCTAAGGTGTTCATGTGGAAGTTGTTGAGGGACTGAGGTAGTAGAGTCGATGTCTCCTGAAGAAGATGGTTCTGATGATGATTCAGGAGTAAATATGTTTTCAAATGGAGCATCTTCAGGAGTAGCAAAGGGATTAACTTCATCATTGATGCCAGAAACAGTTCCATGATGTACATTCGAAGTTTGATGATTTGTTGATGAGACTGAGTTATCAGCAGCAAGTGCTTCTTGACTTAATGATATTGAGACTGAAGGATTGACTTCATTCTCAGGGATATGAGCAGCCTTTGTTGTGGGAATTGTCAGTTCAATAGCACTTGTCTCATAGAGTTCATCAAACATTAGATCAAACAATTTCTTCAAATCATCTTCAGTTGGAGGTACATAGGAAATAGCTGGAGAGGAATTTGGTACAAGGGATGAACCAATGGGACTGTTTTGAAGTGCGGGTCCTGAACTTGATTGTCCAGGAGCCATTTGACCGGTCAGCTCATCAAACGTGACGTGAATTGTTTCCATGATATTTCGGGTTCTCTTGTTGTAGATTCGGTATCCTTTTCTGTTTGATGCATAACCCACAAATACTCCAATGTCTGCTTTAGCTTTAAGTTTGCCTAAATCTTGGCCCTCATTAGTTGGATAACACAATGCACCGAACACACGAAGGAATGAAAGATTAGGTTTTTTGTTGTGGACAAGTTCATAAGGAGTTTTTCCATGAGCAGTGTGAATCAGGGATCGATTTTGGGTGTAACATGCACTGGCGATGGCTTCACCCCAGAGAAACATTGGAACTTTTGAGTAAATCAGCATTGTCCTTGCGGCTTCCACAAGAGTTCGATTTCGTCTTTCAACTACACCGTTCTGTTGAGGAGTTCGAGGAACACTTCTTTGATGACTGATTCCAATAATTTCATAAAACTCACTAAGTTGTTTGTTAACAAACTCAGTTCCATTGTCTGTGCGGATGATTCTGACCGTTTTGTTAAGACGAACCTGCAGCTGTTTGATGAGTTTGATGATGATATCTGGAGTTTCATCCTTTGTCTTTAAGAACTTTACCCAGGTGAATCTAGAGAAATCATCAACCACAACTAACACATATTTCTTCCCAAAGATATTCTGCACTCTCATGGGTCCACATAAGTAGGTTTGGGTTTATGGGCATACTTCTTGCTTTTTCCCGATTGGCATGCTGAACAAAGATGATCCTTTTCATACTTTAGTCTAGGTAAACCTACAACTAAGTCCTTTCTGGAGAGATCATTGATGGTGCCGAAATTCAAGTGATTGAGACGACGATGCCATAACCATGACTTTGTTTTCGAAGCCTTTGACAACAAGCAAATTGGAGAAGACTTCATCATATCATCGATAGAGATGGTGTAAAGATTTGAACCACGAGTTCCTCTTAACAGTTCCTTACCATCAAGTTCTCTAACAAAACAAGTATGTTTTCTGAAGGCTAGTTCTAGATCAGAATCACAGAATTGACCAACAGAGAACAAATTATGACCAAGACCTTCCACATAGTATACTCTAGAGATAACACTATCACCAACAACGTAATCTCCATAACCCATAATTGCATCGAAATGATCATTTCCGAATCTAACTGTCCCGATGAATTTGCTCACGAAGTTCATGAGCCGCGACCGGTCTCCAGTTATATGCTTGGAACAGCCTGAGTCCAGGTACCACAGAACGATTTGAACGATCTGCAGTTGAACACAGACAAGAATGGATAACTGGATAATTGGGATCCCCATGCAAGAATGGGTTCCATTTGGTTAGTAACAGTGATTGGAACACCCACATCAGAAATGGAAACATTTAAATCGGAGATAGAGGCAATGGAATCATTAGTAATAGATGCAATACTGGGGTTCGTATTTGACCTATTCAAAGTATGTTCACTTCTTAAAGGGATAGTTCTACCAGTAGGCATCCATTTTCTAGTGGGCATTGTCTTAGCATATTGAGGACATGACTGATTAGCCTTTTTACCAAAAGGTATCCATCTATATCCTATCTTACTGAAGGTTCTTCCTGTGGGTTTCCACTGTTTTCTAGCTTTCTTTCCATTTTGCCTTTTAGCCTTCTTAGCATGTTTTTTTAGCATTAACGCTTTTCACAGGACAATTGACAGCATTATGCAAAAAATTCATACCACATTCATGATTAGTAACAGAATTCAAGCAAACATCATTACAAGGTTTGCAAATAGTATCAGAATTCGAATTAATTACAGTACGCCTAAGGCTAATACTAGAATCAACACGATTCGTTTTATTCGGCTCAAACATAAAGTTCCTAGGTTGTTCTTCTACTCTTTTCCAGTGCACATTCTTAGCTTGCGAGGTCCTATTCTTCCTTGTATTGTCTTGAGACTTTGACCTGCTTCCTTTAATGTCACTGATTACTCCTGTAGAAGAAATAGGAACATTAGTTGGTTTTACTACTCTTTGCTTCACCTGTTTAGATGTGCTGGGATCTGACCTACATGTAGGCACACTAAGGTTCACTTTCTTATCACTAGAGTTACTGATTGGCTCCCGACGGTCAGTCTTTTATCACACAAGTCAACCACTTGTGAATGGTCAACCGTAATAAAAGCCAGACAGCCTGAAACCAAAGCAATTAAGTCCAGGAGAGCTTAGTGTTTTCCCAGGTCGTTAAGTCCCAACGAGCTGTGCGACTGAATAACCAAACGTATAGTGATCGGGTGATATTGAACGGCAAAAGGTTTGTGATTGATACTAGAGGACAAATGAAAAATGAAAGAAAATTAAAAAACTAAATTATATTAAATAAACGCTATCACTATTTTTAAAATTTGATTTTCTTGATTTTTCTTTTATAAATTTAAATTAAGAACTACGTAACGTACAAAAGAAAATGTGAAATTGAAACAGTATTAATCCTAAAAATATAAAAATGAAATTTTTACAAACCTAATGATAAGAGAAAATTTTGAGAAAAACAAAATTATTTTTATGACTATTTATTTAATTATTATTAATTAAAAACTATTTTTACCTATATAATAATACCCTAAAATATAAGAAAATATGAAATAAATCTGGAAAAGTGAAATTATGACTTAGAAAAATCTAAAATAACTAAAGAGAATTTTCAAAACTAAATTTGTATTTTTCTGATTTATATTCTAATTTCTATGATTTAAAAACTATTTAAAACTAATTAAATTGCTAAAAATTACAAATTTAACTAAGAAAAATCTGGAAAAATTATTTTTTTGCTTTTTATATTTATCTTAATCTATGAAAATTGAAAACTTATTTTTTTTTGAAGATTTTCTGATTTATTTGTATTAAAGGTTAATTAAAAAGTCCTAAAAACTGATTAAAATAAAGAAAAATAGCAAACAGTAATGGAAAATTATGAAAAATTCAGGAAAAGTCTAAAATATTATTCTAAATCTATGAAAAATATAAAAACTAGGGATTATGTGGACGAAAATGAAACTGTAGTGTAATGTGCTTATAAGTAAGCACTTGAAATAACAAATGAGCACTAAAGACCACCAAATGAAAGCAGAAGCTAAAGTATGCTAACTTTATCTAAAAACAACTAATTCCAGCTACTATAAACCTCTAGTGTGCATATCTAAACTGATTTGAACAATTTGAGATCATGAAATCTAGCCAGCCTATTATCCTCACTTTTAGATTAATTATAAGCTTATCTAAATGACCAAAGTGGAAACCAGAAATTAGGTGCTCAAGATCACCTACCCAACTATAACTAAACCAACTTTCAGACCCTAAGAAGTTAAAACAAAGCCTGTGCAAGGTCTGCCACAAGCCTGGTTCTCACTTAGTTATTGTGAACAGGGCATGTGAGGGCTTATTGAACAGCTTATCTGACCCTTTAAAACGCTTGTAAAAATTCAACTAAAATGTGTTTTATCTTTTTGACCAACTGAACTAGAAAACTTCCAAGTTTCAATGATTTTGATTTAGAAATGAACCCATGAAAATTCAACAAAGCTTGGATAAAAACTGGCTTAAGTCATATTTGACTTTTAAAAACATAATCCAGTTTGACTTTAATGAAATTCTAATGCTTCTAATTTGATCTAAGTGATGGAATAAGCTAACTTAAGAATCAATTAAGCTAGTGAGATGATTTCCAAACCTAGTGCTAACCTATTTTACTCTTGTACCTATCTGATTCAATAACAAAGTCTGACTAAATGGAATTTTGACCAAAGAGATATGCAGAAGCAAGATAAGAACCAAAGTAAGCACACTAGACCTATTTAAGCCTGTATGAACCACTCTTAACTCCTCACCCAACCTCTATCACAGTTTAAAGGACTAATCCAAACACTACTTAAGAAACTGTAAGCTTAGCTAATAACTACTATCTTCAACCTTAATCTATTCTAAAAACTTAATATGACTATAACTACTAAATAAATCATCTAATCCTACGAATTAACATATGATCACAAGTATTGAAACAGTCATGAATTAAAATTGAAACAAAAATGGGCTCAAGCACTTACATGATTCTGCCAAAGTAACAAGCTACTTAAACCAAAGAAACAGTACATAAGTCACTATCCAAACTTATCTCAACCCATTTCCATCACTGCAACACCCAATGTCATCACCATTTTCAAATGAAGGCCCAGTTTGACTTTTGTTGACCAAGTATAATTGCTACTTGAAACTGATCTATAAGCCTGCTAAAAGCTATTATGAGCTTAAGCAAGCTTAGTTGATTAAGAAACAATCTAGTTGACGCCTGGTTTTAACACATTTAAACTGAGTTTATGACAGCAAACATAAAAATATATGGAACTTTGATAAAACTTTGAATTAATACTTTAAATTAAATTACACTGACTAAAGAACTTTAGTTTAATTCAGGAAATCTTAAGATTACAACTTAGAACTTAATTAAAACATAAAAATTAAAAAAAACGACATACATAAAAATTGAAAACTAAAAACTACTCTCTATACTAGCTTCTCTTCCTCCTTTTTTATAGCAGAAGTACTGCCACTTGTATTCTGAGCAAATACCACTTGTATTTTGAGCCATTGGATGAGTTGGGATGATATTGGCCGTTTGATGAAATTTTGGCGCCAAACGATATATCAACTGGGGGAAAGGTTTTGAGTGCAAGGGAGGAGAAGCTTTAAATGCATTTTGGATTGTTGGGTGAGGTGGAGGGATAAGGGTGTGGGAGGTGAGCTGGAGGTGAGGGGGGTATCTGGTTTTGCAGACAGTGGTTGAAGAAGGAGGGAAAAAAGGAGGGAAAAAGGTGTGGAGGGTTGACTGGGGTTTGACCGATGATATATTAGACAGGGGGTCAAAACAGGGGGGGTCAAGGGTCATGGCAGGGGTCAAGGTTGTTTTGACAGGGGCCAAGGTTCATGGTTGTTTATTAATAACACAAGGACCTTTCTTGCAATTTCTGAAAGTTGGAGGACCAAAGCTGTAATTTTGCAGAGTTATGCCAAGGGACCAATTATGACAAGTTTCAATAGTACAAGGACCATAAAAGACATTTATAAACTTCCAAGGACTATTTTTGCCAATTTTGAAACTTGAAGGACCAAACTTGTAAATTCTCAAAACTTTTGAAATTTTTCACCAAAGGACTAATTATGACAACTTATGATTTCAAAAGGACCTTTGGTGACTTTTCTTTTAAAAGAAGTGCTCAGGGACTGATTTTTGTCAAGATTTGAAAGTCGGGGGACTGAAACTGCCAATTATGCAAACTTAGCTCGCTTTTCATCTGATTTTAAACATTTTGCATCTGAAACATATAAAATACAATTTTGGGATATTTTCAGTATTTTGATGCATTTCTGAGCATTTTTAAATGTTTTGCAGTTCAGATTTGACCAAAAATGATGAGTATTTACACACTCATCAATCCCCCACACTAAACTATTGTTAGTCCCTAGCAATCTTTTGAGAAAACTTAATGGATTTGAATCTCTTTACCAAAAGGCATTACTTCTAGAGTAGCTAAATGTTTCAGTTCAAGTAAGAACCTTGGTACAATGATAACCAAATGATTTTGAGCAAATCACCAGCTTTCAACGGTTTTGATTTGTCTTTACCAGAAGCCATTTGCTTCTGGACTAGCCAACTCTTAGATAAAATATCTTTGGTGAGATGATTACCAATTATGGTTTTCCAACTGCCTTTACCACAAGCCATAAACTTGCGAGCTAGCCAACTCTTCACTAATTAAAGATATGGTGAGCTGAATACCATACAATTTTGGGCAAATTGCAAGCCGTCAACGGATTTGAGATATCTTTACCAAGAGCCGTTTGCTCCTGGATTAGCCAATCCTTTTGTTTATTAGACATGGCGGACTGATAACCATAAGCTGAGTAAGTGAAAAACACTTACTCCAAAAAAAATTTTGGCCAAAAATGGGGGAATTGGGTGGTATAATTACATGATAAAATTCATGAGAATTCCCCCCCACACTAGAAATGAATATTGCCCTCAATATTCAAAGTACCGGCGGTTATGCCGAAACTGAGAACGTAAAAGGGAAATACTACGGCCATTATTTTGAAAGATTTTTTTTTTTTTTTTTTGAAAACTTATATACAACAGCGGGGGGCAACTCCCCCACACTAGGGTGGTAGAAAGTAGAAAGAAGTCAGAAATATGGGTGAAAACCCATATAGTGTGCTACTGTTTTTGATTCCCGAGTCGCTAGCTTGACTCGATTCCCGCATTCATTGGTTCATGGGGAAAGTTTGTAGATCCGGGACAACCACAGGAGGAATGTCCTCTCCAAAATAATGCTTCAACCGATGACCATTCACTTTAAAATTTGGACCATCGGGTTGAGATAACTCAATGGTTCCATATGGAAATACTTTAGTGATGGTAAATGGTCCAGACCAGCGGGATTTTAGTTTTCCCGAAAAAATCTTCAATCTTGAATTGAAAAGAAGGACTCGATCACCGACGTTGAAAACGCGGTTCTTGATTTTGGAGTCATGAATCTTCTTTGCCTTTTCTTTGTAGATCAAAGAGTTCTCGTATGCTTGATCACGGAGTTCATTTAATTCATTCATTTGAACTTTCCGGTGATCACCAGCTGTCTGCATATCGAAGTTGGCATGTTTCAAGGCCCAGTATGCCTTGTGCTCAAGCTCAATCGGCAGATGACACGCCTTTCCGTACACTAGCTTGTATGGAGTACACCCGATGGGTGTTTTATAAGCTGTACGAAAGGCCCAGAGTGCGTCATCTAGCTTATCCGACCAAGAGGCACGGTTTTCGCCTACTGTCCTTTCAAGAATTCTTTTAATCCCTCGGTTGGAAACTTCCACTTGCCCACTTGTTTGGGGGTGGTACGCAGTAGAGAGACGGTGAGTTACACCATACTTTTGCATGACTCTATCAAACTGGTCATTGCAGAAATGCGTACCACGATCACTGATTATAGCTCGTGGAGTTCCAAACCTAGCAAAAAGAGATTTTAAGAATTTCACAACAACTCGGGCATCGTTGGTAGGTAAAGCTTTCGCTTCAACCCATTTTGACAAATAGTCAACGGCCATGAGTATGTATTTATTTCCTCGAGATGAAGGAAATGACCCCATAAAGTCAATGCCCCAGATGTCAAAAATCTCACACACTTGAATGGCGTTTTGCGGCATTTCATTTCTTTGTGAGATATTTCCGTGACGTTGACAAGCGTCACAGGTTTTGACAAATTCGTGGGCATCCTTGTAAATCGTGGGCCAATAGAATCCGGAATCAAACACCTTTTTGGCAGTGTAGTTGGGGCTATGATGTCCCCCAGTAGGTCCAGAATGGCAAGCCTTGAGAATGTCATTGGCTTCCTGACCATACACACATCGCCTGATGACTTGATCCGCGCAAATTTTGAATAAGTAGGGGTCGTCCCAGAAGTAATGTTTTACATCTTTAAAGAATTTGTTTTTCTGTTGGGACGACATCCCTTTCACCACAAAGTTACCCGCATGGTAATTTGCAAAGTCAGCAAACCATGGGGTAGAAGAGTCTCCACGAAAAGAAACCACATTGAGTGTTTCGAGAGGGAATGTTTCATTTATTTCCTTTTTCTCGAACAAATCCTGGTGAGGGTTTTCTAGACGGGACAGATGATCAGCAGCCAGGTTCTCAGCTCCTTGTTTATCACGTATAATGATATCAAATTCTTGCAGGAGGAGAACCCAACGGAGCAATCTCGGCTTTGCATCTTGTTTTGCAAAGAGATATTTGAGAGCCGAGTGATCCGTATACACCACGCATTTGGTCAAGATAAGGTATGGCCGAAAATTATCAAACGCATACACCACAGCTAATAATTCTTTTTCCGTAGTGGTGTAATGGGTTTGAGCTTCAGTCATAGTCTTACTCGCGTAGTGGATAGGCTAAAAATGCTTGGTTTTTCGTTGGCCCAAGACTGCACCGATAGCAAAATCACTTGCATCGCACATGAGCTCAAAGGGTAAATCCCAGTCGGGGGCAACTAGAATGGGTGCTTCCGTAAGCTTTTTCTTTAATGTTTCAAAAGCTTCGATGCACTCAGGTGAGAAGATAAAAGGAGCATCCTTCTCAAGGAGATGAGTCATAGGCCGAGCGATTTTAGAAAAATCTTGTATGAATCTGCGATAAAACCCGGCATGACCTAGAAAACTCCTAATACCTTTGACGGTAGTAGGATGAGGCAATTTGGCAATAACGTCGACTTTTGCTCTATCAACCTCAATCCCATTTTTGGAAATCTTATGGCTAAGGACTATGCCTTCTTTGACCATAAAGTGGCTCTTCTCCCAATTTAGACAAAGATTGGTGTCTTCACACCGTTTTAGCATTTTATCTAAATGGGAGAGACATGTTTGAAATGAGTCCCCAATGACCGAGAAGTCATCCATAAACATCTCCATTGTTTCCCCGATCATGTCGTGGAAAAATGCCATCATACATCGTTGGAACGTGCCAGGAGCGTTACATAGGCCAAAAGGCATACGTCTGTAGGCAAAAGTTCCGTATGGGCAGGTGAATGTGGTCTTTTCTTGATCCTGTGGATCAATGGGGATCTGAAAATACCCCGAGAAACCATCTAGGAAACAATAGTATTCGTTCCCTGCTAATCTCTCAAGCATCTGATCCATGAAGGGTAGAGGAAATGGTCTTTACGGGTGGCTTCGTTTAACTTGTGATAGTCAATACACACACGCCATCCCGTAACCAATCGAGTTAGGATTAACTCGTTTTCTTCATTTGTGACAACAGTTATGCCACCCTTTTTTGGAACACAGTGGATGGGACTGACCCAAGGACTATCAGAGATCGGGTAAATTAAACCGGCATCAAGAAGTTTGAGAACCTCTTGTTTGATAACCTCGTGAATCTTAGGATTCACCCTTCTCTGATGTTGGACTGCTGGCTTAAAGTCATCCTCCATCAAGATTTTGTGAGTACAAAACTCAGGGTTGATACCCTTAATGTCGGAGAGTTTCCAAGCAATTGCTTGCTTGTGTGACTTCAAGACCTTTATGAGAGCAGTCTTCTCCTCCTCAGTTAAGTCTTTAGCAATTATGACGGGTAATTTATCATCACCCTCCAAGAATGCATACTCGAGATGAGGAGGTAGGTCCTTAAGTTCAACCTCGGGAAATTCTTCAGTAGATGTTTGTACGGATCTGATTTCTTCAATCGTGATCTCTTTCGGAGGGAGTGACGGTAATGGATCTTCATTTAACAATTGCTCAAGATAAAGGATATCTCCCTCCGAATCATAAACACCATCAATTCCCGGCGAAATCGATTCATCCTTAGCAAGAAACTCATCGATCTCTTCTAGAAAGAAGTCACCTCCCTCAAACAGAGTAAGAGAGGGGGAAGAGTCGGCAATAATTGGTTGAGAAGATGTGGTGGGATCCCCACTCACAGAATTATGAAAATAACCAAGAAACTCTTGAGAGTACTCCTCTGAAGCAATATCAATTACATCGACTCGATTAACCGATTCAGCATCATAGTTTGAGGAGTACCTCAAAGTTTGATCAAGGTTAAAGGTGACAGCTTCATTACCCACACGTAACGTGATTTCTTGCTCAAATACATCAATGAGAGCACAACCCGTTCTCAGGAATCCTCGTCCAACAATGAGGGGAACCCGATGATCGGCATCGAAATCAACAACCACAAAGTCAGCTGGAAAATGGAACTTTCCTACTTTCACGAATACATCCTCGGCGATGCCAAGAGGACGCGATATAGAACGATCTGCAAGCTCAAGAGTCATGCAGGTAGGAATAAGTTCTGGAAGAGAAAGTTTCTTCCATACTGAATAAGGCATCAGATTGATGCTTGCACCAAGATCGGCGAGGGCAAAGCATTCAATCATTCTTGGAAAAACACAAGGAAGAAGAAATTTTCCAGGATCTCCAAGCTTCTCGGGAAGCTTCTTTAACAGAACTGCTGAGCAGTTCTCGTTCAGAGGAGTTTTAGCCATTTCAAACAGTTTTTCCTTGTTGCTTAACATGTGTTTGAGAGTTGATGCAAACTTGGGCATCAGCATGATAGCATCCGCAAAGCTTATGTCAAAATGTAGTTCTTGGAAAATTTGAATTTTTTTTTCCATTTGATGACTGGCTTTTTCGCGGAGCTTTTGCTCATTTAAACGTGATGGGTAAGGAATAGAAGTTTTGGATTTGGGGTTGTCAACTGGAGGTTCAAAAACAACTCCAGGTTTGGTTTTGGGTTTCGGGACAACTTGAGGATGGACATGTGCTGTACTTTGTGAGCTAGTGGGTTGCACTTGGTCCTTTGTCGCCTCAGGTTCACTTTCCACTACCTTTGGGAGAGAAGAAGAATAGGTAGTAGGAATAGCGGGTCCATTATATGAAGCACCACTTCTGGTTGTGATCGCCTTTGCATCGCCCCTCGGATTAGCGATCGTGTTGCTAGGTAAAGTACATGAGCCCGAGGGTCGATCATTTAAAGACTTCTTAATGTCAGAAATCTGGCTAACCAACAACCTATTCATTTCCTCTTAGGATTTCATGAATTGCTTCAACAACTCATCAGATGATGGTCCAGTTGGAACAATGGCTTGATTTTGTGTAGGAAAATTCTGGCCTCTATTGTTTGGATTAGGGCCTTGATTTTGAAAATTTCCTTGATTATTGCCATGAAAATACCCTGGGTTGAAATTTCTCTGATTCTGGTTTCTATTAAAGTTTCTTTGGTGTTGGAAGTTTTGACTTTGATTTTGAAAACCGTTATTTTGACTAAAATTACCTTGGTTTTGAAAACCTTGGTTCGTTCTATTCTGATTTTGATTACGGTTTTGGTTTTGGTTGAAACCGGGTGGTCCAGGGTAGTGGTTAGGACGGTGGTTCGGGTCCATAGGAGCACGGTATTGGTTGCCTCCTGGATTAGAAATCCCGCCCACAGCGTTTGCTTCAAAAGGGTTACCATCGGTGGCCATATAGTTGTAATAGGGATGGGGGCCACCGCAAGTAACACATACTTCCACTTTCTTAACTTCAGCAGGAGGTGAAGTTTGTGGAAAAGAAACTTTTTTTTGGTTGGAGAGAACCAAAGCTTGAATTGCTTCCGTGAGTTTGTCAATCTTAGCATCGGTGCTAGATTGACTTACGGGCGATGAAGTAGAAAGACCAACACTGACTTGGGAAACAACCGGTTTGCTTCGTGCAGTGCGGACTTTAGACTTGTTTTCAATGATCGCTAAAGCTTCTTTTACAGTTTTACTCAAGAAATTTCCTCCAGCGGAGGAATTGAGAGAATCTTGATCAGATTGACTCACTCCATTATAGAAAGTATCGAGTTAAATTAACTCGGAGAAACCGTGGTGAGGACATTTGCGGAGCAACTCCTTAAAACGATCCCACGATTCACTGAAGGATTCATCAAACTTTTGTATGAACTTGATGATTTCGTTTTTAAGACTCGTGGTTTTAGAAGGTGGATAGAACTCGTTCACAAATTTCTTTACCAGGTCTTCCCATGTTTCGATCGATTGAGGGGGTTGTTTTTCAAGCCAAATCCGGGCTTGTCCCTCAAGGGAAAATGGGAACAGAAGAAGCTTGACAGCATCTGTAGGGACATTCTTGTATTTGATGGTAGATGCAATCTTGTTAAACCATCGAATATGAGCATGAGGATCATCCCTCTCAAAACCATAGAATTAACTTGAGGTTACAAGATTTAGTAACCCGGTTTTGAGTTCAAAATTTTCAACCACAATGGCTGGGATAACAACAGCATCTCCATACCCATCGATGGGTGCCTGGAGAAGCTCACACATAGGACGTTCTTCCGCCATGATAACGGAAGTAGTGTGAGCAGTCCGGATCTCAGATCCGACTGATGGGGCGGAACGTCTACGGACACGCCTTCTTGGAATCCTGACAAGCTCACGAAATGGGCTCACAGACCTAGAAGAGCGAGTGCGCATACACTAGAGTTAACTCTAAGAAATCTCAGAGTTAAGGAAGGGAATTATGAAAATGGGGAAAGAAGAATCTTTTTGAGTTTTATGGTTTTATATATATGTAGAAACAAAAGAAAAATATTTTTGTGTTTTATATGTTTTAAGATGTTTTTGGATTTTTGATTTTTATAAGAAAATATAGATATATATAGATGGTATGAACAAGGAGTGAATATTCAAATCACTAATCTGCTAAACGTAAGATAATTAGCACAGCTCCCCGGCAGCGGCGCCAAAATTTGATTGGCTCCCGACGGTCAGTCTTTTATCACACAAGTCAACCACTTGTGAATGGTCAACCATAATAAAAGCCAGACAGCCTGAAACCAAAGCAATTAAGTCCAGGAGAGCTTAGTATTTCCCTAGGTTGTTAAGTCCCAACGAGCTGTGCGACTGAATAACCAAACGTATAGTGATCGGGTGATATTGAACGGGAAAAGGTTTGTGATTGATACTAGAGGACAAAGGAAAAATGAAAGAAAATTAAAAAACTAAATTATATTAAATAAACGCTATCACTATTTTTAAAATTTGATTTTCTTGATTTTTCTTTTATAAATTTAAATTAAGAACTACGTAACGTACAAAAGAAAATGTGAAATTGAAACAGTATTAATCCTAAAAATATAAAAATGAAATTTTTACAAACCTAATGATAAGAGAAAATTTTGAGAAAAAGAAAATTATTTTTATGACTATTTATTTAATTATTATTAATTAAAAACTATTTTTACCTATATAATAATACCCTAAAATATAAGAAAATATGAAATAAATCTAGAAAAGTGAAATTATGACTTAGAAAAATCTAAAATAACTAAAGAGAATTTTCAAAACTAAATTTGTATTTTTCTGATTTATATTCTAATTTCTATGATTTAAAAACTATTTAAAACTAATTAAATTGCTAAAAATTACAAATTTAACTAAGAAAAATCTGGAAAAATTATTTTTTTGCTTTTTATATTTATCTTAATCTATGAAAATTGAAAACTTGTTTTTTTTTAAGATTTTCTGATTTATTTGTATTAAAGGTTAATTAAAAAGTCCTAAAAACTGATTAAAATAAAGAAAAATAGCAAACAGTAATGGAAAATTATGAAAAATTCAGGAAAAGTCTAATATATTATTCTAAATCTATGAAAAATATAAAAACTAGGGATTATGTGGACGAAAATGAAACTGTAGTGTAATGTTCTTATAAATAAGCACTTGAAATAAGCAAATGAGCACTAAAGACCACCAAATGAAAGCAGAAGCTAAAGTATGCTAACTTTATCTAAAAACAACTAATTCCAGCTACTATAAACCTCTAGTGTGCATATCTAAACAGATTTGAACAATTTGAGATCATGAAATCTAGCCAGCCTATTATCCTCACTTTTAGATTAATTATAAGCTTATCTAAATGACCAAAGTGGAAACCAGAAATTAGGTGCTCAAGATCACCTACCCAACTATAACTAAACCAACTTTCAGACCCTAAGAAGTTAAAACAAAGCCTGTGCAAGGTCTGCCACAAGCCTGGTTCTCACTTAGTTATTGTGAACAGGGCATGTGAGGGCTTATTGAACAGCTTATCTGACCCTTTAAAACGCTTGTAAAAATTCAACTAAAATGTGTTTTATCTTTTTGACCAACTGAACTAGAAAACTTCCAAGTTTCAATGATTTTGATTTAGAAATGAACCCATGAAAATTCAACAAAGCTTGGGTAAAAACTGGCTTAAGTCATATTTGACTTTTGAAAACATAATCCAGTTTGACTTTAATGAAATTCTAATGCTTCTAATTTGATCTAAGTGATGGAATAAGCTAAGTTAAGAATCAATTAAGCTAGTGAGATAATTTCCAAACCTAGTGCTAACCTATTTTACTCTTGTACCTATCTGATTCAATAACAAAGTCTGACTAAATGAAATTTTGACCAAAGAGATATGCAGAAGCAAGATAAGAACCAAAGTAAGCACACTAGACCTATTTAAGCCTGTATGAACCACTTTTAACTCCTCACCCAACCTCTATCACAGTTTAAAGGACTAATCCAAACACTGCTTAAGAAACTGTAAGCTTAGCTAATAACTACTATCTTCAACCTTAATCTATTCTAAAAACTTAATATGACTATAACTACTAAATAAATCATCTAATCCTACGAATTAACATATGATCACAAGCATTGAAACAGTCATGAATTAAAATTGAAACAAAAATGGGCTCAAGCACTTACATGATTCTGCCAAAGTAACAAGCTACTTAAACCAAAGAAACAGTACATAAGTCACTATCCAAACTTATCTCAACCCATTTCCATCACTGCAACACCCAATGTCATCACCATTTTCAAATGAAGGCCCATTTTGACTTTTGTTGACCAAGTATAATTGCTACTTGAAACTGATCTATAAGCCTGCTAAAAGCTATTATGAGCTTAAGCAAGCTTAGTTGATTAAGAAACAAGCTAGTTGACGCCTAGTTTTAACACATTTAAACTGAGTTTATGACAGCAAACATAAAAATATATGGAACTTTGATAAAACTTTGAATTAATACTTTAAATTAAATTACACTGACTAAAGAACTTTATTTTAATTCAGGAAATCTTAAGATTACAACTTAGAACTTAATTAAAACATAAAAATTAAAAAAAACGACATACATAAAAATTGAAAACTAAAAACTACTCTCTATACTAGCTTCTCTTCCTCCTTTTTTATAGCAGAAGTACTCCCACTTGTATTCTGAGCAAATCCCACTTGTATTTTGAGCCATTGGATGAGTTGGGATGATATTGGCCGTTTGATGAAATTTTGGCGCCAAAAGATATATCAACTGGGGGAAAGGTTTTGAGTGCAAGGGAGGAGAAGCTTTAAATGCATTTTGGATTGTTGGGTGAGGTGGAGGGATAAGGGTGTGGGAGGTGAGCTGGAGGTGAGGGGGGTATCTGGTGTTAGGAATTAGAAATTCCCAGTATTAAAGAGTCGGTCACCTCAAGTATATGTAATCGTTAGAAAGCTCGTAGTCGTAGTTCTTTTAAGTTAAGTAGTTATTTAGTTAAGTAACACCGTGGAGGACGGACGGGTCTTTACCCACTGTATGCCTGATCCACAGCCCAAAGTGTGGCGATTTGTGTAAGACTATAAATACTCTCTACCTTCCAAGGTAGAGAGTTGGAGCTCATAATAATATCTTTCACTTTCTCTCACTAAGTTCCCTAAACCTCTAACTTTCTCTCTCTAGAATTTCATCTTATACGCCACCTTGTGTTATGGTTTGATGTGTATGTGAAAAGTTATATCTTACAATTGGTATCAAGAGCCATGGTTTGATCATATCTTGCACATCTTTGGATTTATAGTGGTTTTTAGGTGGTTTTTGAGTTTGAAAAAGTTTAGTGGTTTTTGCATCATTTGGTTGATTTCTTGTGTTAAAGTTTGAATTTTGTTGGTACTTTTGTGTTTAGAATCATCATAAGTGTTTAGGTTTTCATTTGGTAAGCTTGAATCATCTTGGTTGGGTTGTTTTTGGATTGAAAAGTGATGTTTATATGGTTTTTCATGGTAGCGAGTTAGTTCACGGATAACCTTTCTTCATAGCGACTTGCTTCATTATTTTGTAGCGACTTACAGTGTTAAAAGCTAGCGAGTTAGAGCTAGCGAGTTAAAG
>BPTQ01000006.1:81295564-81385133 GCA_019973895.1 Chrysanthemum seticuspe | reverse complement strand
AGTACTATAGAAGAGTAGTCTCATCGCCTTCGTAAACAACTTAGTGCTATAACCGTCGTCGCATCGTCTTCGAACCACACTTTTATAGTCTCAGTAACTACGTGATTAGTACTAAAGAAAACTCTACTTACACAATTCACTCGTACGCCGATACCTAACTGGCGAAGTAAGACTAGTCGACGTTTGCAGCCCGCATGGACGTATGTTGTCAATCGTTGTTTAGCGTGCTTTCACAGAAACTAGTGAAAGCTACTTAACTCCATGTGCCGGGTGCCAAGGGGCAACTAGTCATGTTCATGACGGACACTAGTCCATCCTAAGGATTCTTAGAGGAACTGTCCCAAAGCGTCGACAAGATCGACAAGAGTTTGGCCTTGTAGAGTTTCTTCTGTTGTGCCTCACTCACTTGGTCGCTTTGATTCAACAAATGCTTCCGCTACTCTGATGAGAAGATATCATGATCCAGAATGTGAGCATGTCGGTCCCAAAGTCACAACACCACAATGGATGTCTCAGAGATTTTTGATAGCTGATGATCTCCAAAGATGGCTCAAACGTATCATCACGTGGATCAGTAAAAGACCTCCACTTGGAATAACCAAACATGCATTGTGAAGAATTAATGACTACGAGCCTAGGAGCAAAGGACTACATCAAGAATGCAAGATCAATTGTTAAATGTTATATTTATTTGTATTCTATGTAATTTTGGTACATTATTGAGGTGACCTCCCTTAGGGGGAGATTGTTAGGAATTAGAAATTCCCAGTATTAAAGAGTCGGTCACCTCAAGTATATGTAATCGTTAGAAAGCTCGTAGTCGTAGTTCTTTTAAGTTAAGTAGTTATTTAGTTAAGTAACACCGTGGAGGACGGACGGGTCTTTACCCACTGTATGCCTGATCCACAGCCCAAAGTGTGGCGATTTGTGTAAGACTATAAATACTCTCTACCTTCCAAGGTAGAGAGTTGGAGCTCATAATAATATCTTTCACTTTCTCTCACTAAGTTCCCTAAACCTCTAACTTTCTCTCTCTAGAATTTCATCTTATACGCCACCTTGTGTTATGGTTTGATGTGTATGTGAAAAGTTATATCTTACATCTGGTTTTGCAGAAAGTGGTTGAAGAAGGAGGGAAAAAAGGAGGGAAAAAGGTGTGGAGGGTTGACTGGGGTTTGACCGATGATATATTAGACAGGGGGTCAAAACAGGGGGGTCAAGGGTCATGGCAGGGGTCAAGGTTGTTTTGACAGGGGCCAAGGTTCATGGTTGTTTATTAATAACATAAGGACCTTTCTTGCAATTTCTGAAAGTTGGAGGACCAAAGCTGTAATTTTGCAGAGTTATGCCAAGGGACCAATTATGACAAGTTTCAATAGTACAAGGACCATAAAAGACATTTTTAAACTTCCAAGGACTATTTTTGCCAATTTTGAAACTTGAAGGACCAAACTTGTAAATTCTCAAAACTTTTGAAATTTTTCACCAAAGGACTAATTATGACAACTTATGATTTCAAAAGGACCTTTGGTGACTTTTCTTTTAAAATAAGTGCTCAGGGACTGATTTTTGTCAAGATTTGAAAGTCGGGGGACTGAAACTGCCAATTATGCAAACTTAGCTCGCTTTTCATCTGATTTTAAACATTTTGCATCTGAAACATATAAAATACAATTTTGGGATATTTTCAGTATTTTGATGCATTTCTGAGCGTTTTTAAATGTTTTGCAGTTTAGATTTGACCAAAAATGATGAGTATTTACACACTCATCAGTTACTAGGATTTGAACTTCTAGAGGGCACACTAGAGTTTGCTTTCTTAGCATTCACAGATCTGGAATCTGAACTACTTGAAGGCACACTAAGGTTCACATTCAACACATTGGGCATCGAATGAATATCATACTTGGCACTAGGCATAGAACATGGAATCAAAGGATTAACTCTCTCACCTAATGACTTAGGGCATATTGTGATTAAGCATTCTAGGATTTCTTGAGATCGTTTGACATATAAGCATGCATGCCCAATTGCATTATCATGTGGTTTCTCTAACTTATCCTCTTCAACAATCTCACGCAGACATTCTAGGCAATCCTTAAGGGATGAGAAGTATGTTTGAATAGCAAGTTTGTTATTCCTGAGATAAGGAGGGACATATTTCACAGACAAAGCATATTTGTTATCCATAGGTACCTTTGGTCCATCATTCCCCCCATTGGTCATTGGCATTTTTCCTTTTACCTGGCTCTTCAGATTCTCAATTTCCTTTTGTAATGAAGCTATTTGTTCGTTATTTTTGTTACGAGTGACCTTTATTGATTCAAATAACTCATTGAAATGACGTTTAGCCTTTTCATTTTCTTCTAGAAAACTTTCGTTTTCTTGTTGTAATGAGTTTACTAAGTTTTGAAGATGAAACGTTTGGGAATTCTGAGAATCTAAAGGAGGAGGCATTTGGGAGCCAGTCACATTGTTCTTTTCACCCTTCAATTGAGAAATTTGGGCTTTCAACTTTCTGTTCGTGTTACAATGAGCCTGAATTTGTTCATCTCGTTTGTTTATTTGAAAAACTGCATCAAACTCTGGAGCATCTTAGGATGTCTTGATATTTGAAGTTTTTACATTTTCTTTAAGATGTTGATATTTTAGTTGTAAATTAAAATGCTCAACCTCTAGGTTAGAAAAATGTTTAACCAAATTGTCGTGATCGTCCAGTTCAATTTTCTCAATTAGTTTAGAATTAGTCTTTTCAAGCTCAATGACACGATCATGGGAGACTTTCAGAGCAACAGATAATTCATGAAATTAAGAAGTATTAATGGAACAATTTGTAGCAGTGAAAAACACATCTTGAGCAATACATACAAAAATCATATTCTCATTTAGTGTATGAAAGTTCTTTCTTTCAATCTCATTGTATTTTAATGCTCGCTCATAGTCACTAACCTCAACTATCATTGCATCAAATTCCTTTTCCATTTCTTTAATGTCTGAATTCATTCCCTTTTTAAGACTCTCAAAATGATCTTTTAGTTGTTTAAAGAAAGGCATGACTTTAGTTAAATAACATTCTTTTGTTTGCTCAAAACCCCTTTCCCCTTCAGTTATACCAGTGGGTGTGATCCTTTTCTTACAAGTTTTCTCAAAATCAACAAATAGTTGAAAAATAACATATTGACTGATTAAGGTCTTGCTTTTAGTGGAAATAGTCCTAGGTACTAAATGCATTGGTGTATTTGGAGGATACACAGTCGCTGAAGGCATTTTCCTAAAGGGAGGGTTTGTTACAACAAGATTTTCAACTTTTTGCTTATCTAAATCCTTTTTCCAGAACACTTGTTCGGGTGTTAACAACTTCTGAGGCTTAAACATGTTCAAAGTAATCCAATTCTCCTTCTTGTAATCATGGGGTGTGATCTTCATTTTCTTTTCTTTACATTTAGGATCATCTAATTTCTTGTTTATCTTTTCCCTAGTGACTTCATCTGATTTCTTATCTTCCTCAGTGCACTCAACGCAACTAGGTTTCTGTCTAGGTTTAAGGATTTCATTGCCATCATAAAGAACCTTATGAGCATTTCTAGCCTTTTTAATGACCTCTGGATTTGGTTCCTCAACAAGGGGAATGCTATGCTTATCGCTTAAGACTCTATGCTTAGTGATTAAGTGAGCAGTCTGAATGGTATTTCCTTGTACGTACAACTTATTTTCAAGCTTGTTTTTCAAGGTTTTTAGATTAGAAAAATCATTCAAAAGTTTTGATTCCTTAGCACTGAATTCTTGCTTAAGCATTTTAACATTTTCTTGAAGTTCTTGTTTTTGCTTAGCAGTTTTAGAAAGCTTTTCTTGTAAGGAGTTTAACTCTTGTTTTAATATTTCTTCTTTAAACCTACTTTTTCTAATAGTTGTACGCATTTGGTCATCCATTTCCTGCTCACGGGTGGTCAACTCAAATTTGGTACGTTGCTCATAAATAGCAACACGTTCTTTATAGGCATTCAGTTCAGAGATGACAGAATCATCAGGGGCACATGCAGTGAATTCATCAAAAACATAATCATTGTTGACTGCAGAAGATGCATTACTTGGTACAATCTCACTTTCACTTTGTTTCACATATTGATCATATGGGACAACATTGATATTACCCATATTTTCAATATCTGACTCAATAATTACAGTTGATTGTACTTCGTTATGTATCTTTTGCTCATCAACTTCATCGTATAGTTTTAATACCTCATAAATGAGTTTGTCTTTGGATGGACCAGCTTGTGGAGATGAAGAGACTTTAGGAGAGACCATTGGAGAAATGCTAGCCATGAAGATGGTTTGTGCAGTGGGTTCTTCATCAACATCAGAGTCGTATGCATCACAATCAGCTACTTGAAAGGCATTCTGATGATTATGGCCTATCTCCTGAATTGGGTGCTCATCCACATCTACATCATATGTCTTAGCATTTCCCTCAGCCAAGAACAACAACTCCTCTTCATCCAAAGCTGCACCATTATCCTGAGCTTGCACAAGCAACATCTTATCCCTGAAGTACTCAGCATTCTGAGGGGGTTTTAGTGATGTGCAGTTCCTTGCAATGTGTCCCTCACCTCCACAATTGTAACATTTGATTGGCTTTGCTTGACCCTGATTTCCATTCCTTCCTCTATTATGATTTGTAGCATAACCTATACCAGCTCCACCTCTTGCTTGTTCGTACTGTCGTTCTTGAACTGGCTGCACCATAACCTTCCCATCTCTGACAGTGGCTTGATTATGTGGATTGGAAGCATTTCTGAGATTGTTGTTGGTGTGTAGAAGAGAGTTCATGTTTTGACTAATCAGAAGAGCTAGTTGATTAATGAAGTTTCCCACGTGTGCATCAGCATCAGCTTGTTTGAACATAGGATCAGGAATGAGTTTGTGATTACCATTACCCATGGGTATGACTTGTGAGGCTTTGGTTGTGATTCCGCTGTTTGAGTAGAAGGCAGTTGAGTCATTTGAAGAGCTTGTCTCTCCCTGGTTGGTTTTGAACTGATTAAGAATCCTTTTTTCAAACATAGCATGTCTCTCATTCTGAAGGAGGAAGGCATAGAGTTGCTCATAGTTTGTATTCTTCAATCCTTTAGTGAGCTTCACAGAAGTGACAAACTTGTGCCATTCGGGATTCATGTTGTTCACAAATTTTGAGTTTAGCTGAATGTTAGGCATAGTCATTCTGATGTTCCTCATATCATTAACAAGTTTGTGGAATCTCACATAGTACTCATAAACACTCTCATCTGGTTTCATCTTGAAGTGTTTAAATTCATCAAAGAGTTGTGATTCTTTGTCTTCCATAGTTAATTCAGAACCTGAGAGAAGCATCTTGACATTATCCCATACTGCCTTTGCTTCGGTGTTGTGATTGATCAGCTTGTAGATATCTTTTGGAAGACCTTGAAGTACGATGTTAGAAGCCCTGATATCAGCATCGAAACTCTTTTTCTCCTTATCATCGAGCTCATCATATGTCTTTGGTCTGTCAATTCCATAGATCATTGTTCCATCTTCAGCTGTATCAATTAAGTCTCTAGTCGTCTCAACCCGATATGGTCCTTCATCAATGGATTTGAGAATGTTGACTCCATTTTCCTTTCCAAGACAGTACAATCTGATTCGTTGAGCCCACGAGACGTAGTCAGTTCTGTCAAGCATGGGTGGACGAGTATCTGAACCAGCTGCTTGAACATCCTCGGCAACAGTGGAGATGATTGTAGGAGCGTTGGTAGACATGATGACAAATTAAACGAGATTTTATAACTCTATGATTAAACTGGGAAATAGATTCTTTCACGGGATTTTACTAAATCAAGAGAAAACCGTATTCAAAGGATATTACCCAAGTCGATAGGAAATCTTGAACCAAGTCGCTAACTACTAAGTCGCTATAATCCCAAGTCGCTAACACACAGTCAAGTCGCTATATAACAACTCGCTAAGATACAAGTCGCTAGCAAAATTTTGACAGCAATTCGCTAAGATCCAAGTCGCTAAAATGTCAAGTCGGTAAATAGCAACTCGCTATGCACCAAATCGCTAACACCAAGTCGCTAACGAACAAAAGTACAAGTCGCTAACATCCACCAAGTCGCTACCCGTAGTGGAGAATCCACTAAGTGTACTGTTTGTCGGCTTGTCTCACTAGACAAGTCGCTAACCCTAACTCGCTACGACTTTCAACTACAACTCGCTACCAAATTGTAAAGCAAGTCGCTACCAAGAAAACTTTTCCGTGGCTCAAGTCGCTAGCATGAAAAACACATAAACACCACTTTTCAATCCAAAAACAGCCCAACCACTATGATTCAAACCTTCTAAATCAAAACCTAAACACTTGAGATGATTCTAAACACAAAAGTACTACCAAAATCCAAACTTTAACACTAGAAATCAACCAAATGATGCAAAAACCACTAAACTTTTTCAAACTAAAAAACCACCTAAAAACCACTAGAAATCCAAAGATATGTAAGATATGATCTAACCAAGGCTCTCTGATACCAATTGTAGGATATTGGATTTCACATACACATCAAACCATAACACAAAGTGAGCGTATAAAGGTGAGTTCTAGAAAGAGAAAGTTAGAGGTTTAGGGAACTTAGTGAGAGAAAGAAAAGATCTTATTATGAGCTCCAACTCTCTACCTTGGAAGGTAGAGAGTATTTATAGTCTTACAATAAAACGCCACACAACGGGCTGTGGATCAGGCATACAGTGGGTAAAGACCCGTCCGTCCTCCACGGTGTTACATAACTAAATACTACTTATCTTAAAATAACTACGACTACGAGCTTTCTAACGATTACATATACTTGAGGTGACCGACTCTTTAATACCTGGAATTTCTAATTCCTAACAATAGTCACTATCACTATAAACTTCCAACTCAAATGGAGATTCTCTAGGATACCAAAGACCCAACTTAGGTTGACCCTTGAGATACTTGAAAATCTTCTTGACAACAGTCAAATGGGAAGTCAAAGGAGTGATGTTAGGAATTGGAAATTCTATGTTAAAGTGTCGGTCACCCCAATTATAGTCTAGCATATGTTAGCTCGTAGATTTGTAGTTATTTACGTTGTTTAGTAGTTAATTAGTTAATTATTAGCGTAGAATAGTTTAGTGCAACACCGTGGAGGAAGGACGGGTCTTTACCCACTGTATGCCTGATCCACATGCCGATAGGAGGTCGTGTATTCTGTAACTATAAATACCCTTCCATCCATGGAAGGGGTGGAGCTTTCAATCTAACCTTTCATAATTTTACAAAGCAACTCTCTAGCAAGAAACTCCCTCTCTCTACTTTCTCTCTCTAATGGATAACATGTATTTTGATCATCCAAGACCACCCGAATCATCAACACAATAAATATATCGATCCTACAATTGGCATCAGAGCCTAGGTTTGGTTGTGTTGATGATTTTTATGATTGTTTACACGGTTCGGTTCATGTGGTTTGTTTGGTTTTGTTGCGGTTTGATCCATGGTTGTTGTGTTGTGTTGATTTATTGTGGTTCTTGATACATGTTTAAGCTGTTTTACACCATTTGTTTTGGATTCGAATAATTTTTTTATAGTATTTTGGTACTACACTTTTCAACAGTTCTTCATGAGGTTGTTTTGGTCTAAAAATGTCTAGTGTTTCATGTTCTCATCTTTACATTTCTGTCTTGTGTCCAGTGTTGTCCATGCCATGTTTTTGTCCATGTCAGTTTGCTTATGACTTATACCAAATCTGTGAATATAACTTGTGGTCAAACAGTTTTTTTTACAGTCAAACTGGGTCAAAAATGGGTAAATGAAGCAGTTTTTATGCATGTATTTCTGGGTTCGTACCTTTGGCATTCTTGGTAGCGACTTGTGCATATTGTGGCGACTTGTTACTTAACAAGTAGCGATTTGTGATGAAATATTCAAAGTAGCGACTTGTTATTTAACTGTCCTAGCGACTTGACTCAATTTATGCTATAGCTACTTGGTGACGGTTTGACTTTTGAGTCAAACTGAAATGCTAGCGACTTGTCAAAGCCTAGCGACTTGCCAATGACCTAGCGACTTGTCATTATGCTTTTCTAGCGACTTATGATTCAAAAGGTTAGCAACTTGACTTGTCGTAGCGACTTAACAGAGAGATGAAGATGAAGATGAAGACCTAGACTAGTTGACCTTGACTACCATGTACCAAACAAAGACGACCTCAGTTTCAATTACATCACTGGTCTATGATAGATCTATAACACAAAAATCATAACATCTTATGTTTCAACCAATGTCTCAAATCTCTACACAATAACCAATATCCTATATCATGACTCATACTCAAATGAATAATTCAATCATCAATCTCAGATTTGTTCGTGTTTGATAATGAATAATCAAGACCTTGGAGGCCCTTCACACAAACTACGTATCTTCACTGATTCGGACAACAAGCCAAAAGATTCTAACAATCATATAAATGGTGAAAGAAACGTTTATGTGATCTCAATTTTTTTTTTTTTCATGGCTCTCATAAGTTACATCCAAGACTATCAAGAGTCTTAAACACGAAAAATATTAAACCATCATGGATCAAAGGGCTTTTGATAATTTTTGACCTTAAAGAAATGTTTTCAACAATTTTGTTGAACCAAATCTTTGAGTCGTGACAAGAAAAAAAATTGATTTAAACGAATATCAAAATGGTTTGATCATTTAACTACCTACCCATGGATTTCTGTATGACCTTTAAGCCGTTTCAAGAGCTTCGTACCATCCCTGTGGCAGCTCCAATCCGCCAAGCCATCCATGTGGCGAGGATTAACTCTAAAGAGTTTGATGTCTTCTTTAGAAACTGAAGAAGTAATACTAAATGGAATTTGTTTTGAGTTCGGATATTTGTGAATGAAAAAATGGGGGCGTGCGTTTGGTTCTGAGAAAGTGATTAGGGTTTCATGAGATGAGTTTGTTTTGAGATCCAGTTTTGGTTGAGTCAAGAGGTGAAAGAAACGTTTTTTTAGAGGCGGATAAATTGTGGAGTGAGATTAGGGTTACAAGAGTTTTGGTAATGTTTGTGATTTGTGAGTGTTTTATATCCCAATAATTTAGGGTTGAGTGTGTCTTGACTATCACATGAACCGGTGTTGCTATAGGAGTTGGATCTTAGATTTGTTTGGGTCTCGTGGATCATGAATGATATGGGCCTAATGAGTAATTTAGCTTGAGCCAAACTAGTGTCTTGGGCTGCATATGATATTTCATGTTTGGATAGTGTTAAATGGCCCGAATGATTCTCTGTGATATGGGCGTTTAGAGTTCTCATTCGTGGATCACACTTGTACCACTAAAACAAACACACTAATATCTACATTAAGAGAAATATTTCGTGTTAACCTAAATGAAAATATTAGCTATCCAAATTTTTATGTTTCGCTTTCAAATTTTTGGATAACAATACTTTGTTAACAGAAGTTTCTTGGTTTTAATTAAACAAGGATACACGTTTATGGATATTATGTGTTTTGAGTTGGATCGTATTTGCCTTCTCATGAGCTTGAAAGGGTCTAGTGTTAATTTGAAATGTAAATTTTATTCTAATGGGCCGTCGTGTATGACTATTCTTGGAAGATGGACTGATGAGATGTGTTGATGAGTTTTGATGATTATGCAATTTGATGATATGATTTGATGTATGGTTTGATACTTTGGCTTATACATATTCACGAAGGTTATTATGTCACGGCTTGAATGAATGGTTGAACAAAAATGACTACGGGGTTGTTTATACAGTATCTCTTATTTGGATTTGAAGTGAGGTTTTCCGGGCATGTTTTCTTATTCGTCTTCTTTCTTTCTACCATTCCGCGAAGATGACTTGTTTGGGCATTTATAGAAGTGTGATAAAGACTTGGCTATTTAATTACGTTTGTGATTCTTTCTCGTTTAACCCACAACGTAACTATCACTTCGGTGTCTCACGCAGTTGAGGATATGTCAAGAGGTTTTGTACATTGGGTACACCGTTTCTTCTTCACAAGGATTAGTACAAGTTTAAGTAACAATTCTTGGGAATTTTATGTCATGTTCAAGTTTGATATATCGGGTTTACTTTTCCATGTGGTCACTGCAATAGCCGACAGATTGCGTGAATGATGTATTTTCCAAGGTGTTGATTGGATGGTTGATGATGTTGGATTTTGAACCATTGATGAACTGCTGCATGTTCCCCTAAAACTGATATTCACCGAAACCAAAGTTGTCATAACACATTCATGCTGACATTGTTTACGGTTTTGTCTTGATTTTGTAAAATCCCGCGAAAGAACCTATTTCTCGGTTTAAATCATAGACTTGTAAAATCCCGTGACAATGGAAACACTCTGATATTTGTAAAGTGCATTTCCGGATCTATCTTACGGTTTACTCTTGGTTTTGTAAAATCCCGTGAAAGAAACTATTTCTCGGTTTAAACCATAGAGTTGTAAAATCCCGTAATGATGGAACCATCTTGGAGAAAGGATATTGTATTTCGAGATCTCTTTTGATGCTGGTGCTACGATTTCTGTTTCAAAGAAGAGATAAAAGAGTGTACTTCATGAATTGGATGTGTGATTGGATATCGTCATGGTAGTTTTGTTATTACATGGTTTTACGGGATTATGTGCTTTTAACCATGGTCAGGATGAAACCATTATCAGAGTTCACTTAAAACGTCAAAGGAGGCTAGATTTGAATTTTTAATCAGAAGATGTGACAACGGGGTTAATTCACTATTATTTATTTGAAGTTGAAGTGAAATATCACGAGCAAGTGTACTTAGTATCTGAAGGTATCGGGGATGGATGGATGAAGATTCTTCAAGATCCTTGTTCGAGCTTATTATCAATAACGAAGACATGGAAATCTAGTTATTGTTGGGTGTCTTTTACCTTTTATTTTACCACTTGGGGGAATTCGGCTCATACCACCACAAAATAACTATCACTTTAAGGAGTTACGTTGTATTGCTCAGTGTCACATTCAATTGTGGATTTTCAAGAGGTAATGTACGTCTTATACTTGATGGTTGGTTGGTTGAGGAGTATATAGTACATAGAGAGTACTTAGAGATGCTAATGGAAATCGGCACCGCTCTTTGTTACATATGAGCAAGTTTAAGTCACGAGTTCGGGTTAGTTTACTTCAGGGTCAAATTCATCATATTGGGTTTTCTCCATCAGCTGTCACAACAAGGAGCCTACTGAATGATAATGGGGATGATTACATGTTTTGCAAAGAGATGCTGAAAAGAGAGAGATTATGACGTATGAACACATCAGTTCATGCCTCGTTCTCTAAACAAAAGAAATGTGTACGTTTCAGTGCGCATTATCTTTGAAAGAAGAGAAATCTTCTTATGACGTTTGAATACTTCAGTTCAAGCCTCGTTCTCCAAAGAAAAGAAAAGTGTACGTATCAGTGCGCTTTATCTTCTGAAGAAGAGAAATCTTCTTATTATGACCATTCTCATCAACATGCTTCATACTTTTTCCATGCGCTTCAGTCATCAAGTGAATCGGGCTATCACTGATAGTTTTCTCATTCCACTTGCTCGATTATATTGAAGATGGCGACATCATGTGCTTATTTTGTGGGAGAGAAGTGTGAATAGAACATTTGGATGATTTTCACTTATTTAATCAAGAATGGCATCTCTGTATGCAATTCTTGAGGGGGAGAAGAAGTGTGATAATTCTGCATGGTTGATTGATATTTGAGAATATATGGTCAAACGGCTCCTAACTCATGTAAGAACCGAGCTTCTTCTTTGTTGGATCGATATACTTTAATCAAACTAACTTAACTAGCTTGTTAAGGTTTAATAACCTCGGATAAATCCTAAGTTATTAACAAAGAAACACTGAGAAATCTTTATCAAGTACGCGGAATTTACTTAACAAAGCTAAGAAGAGTAACTTTTATTATAAACTTTAAATCTGCTTATTATGCAGATACTTTAATACAACTCTAAGATAATCGAACTTTTCTCTAAAACACTAATTCGTAAACTCTAAAACTCTTTTTCTGAAAATCGTACATCTAATGCCAATCTAGGAGTCCTTTTATAGGCTCAAGGATATCCTAGTCGGTTTACAATTTGTAACCTTGTACGACAAGTAATCTAAACATAGAATACAATTCTTTCCATAAACAAATGTAACAGTTCTTTTGTTCTTGCAGTACTTTGACTTCATAGTGCAGTACTTTGACTTTGTCTTTTAGCAGTACTTTGACTCTTTGACTTCTTCCAGTACTTTGCAGCTTAC
The DNA here is from genome assembly GCA_019973895.1 of Chrysanthemum seticuspe. Lineage (NCBI taxonomy): Eukaryota > Viridiplantae > Streptophyta > Magnoliopsida > Asterales > Asteraceae > Chrysanthemum > Chrysanthemum seticuspe. The sequence goes on along the minus strand of BPTQ01000006.1, from coordinate 81,372,800 downwards.
AGTATTTTCATGTCTTCAGTACTTTCATATCTTCAGCACTTTCATATCCCAACAATCCTCCCCTAACTTGAATTCTACTTGCTTGACTTCAAGTTCCTTTGTGAATATATCTTTAACAGATTCATCTTTAAAAACGGATTGTTTCTTAGTCTTTAGATTGTATCTCTGTAATATCTGTGCTTGTCAAAGTATCTCTTAGAATTGTTCTTTCCACAGCATCATTCAGCAAGCTCCATCTTTTCAGCAACACAGCAACATATGACAAATTGTACATTAATTCAGTTTAAGTTGCATACTATTCTCATCACTTCCAAGTGAATCATTGAAAAATTAATGGATTTAGATCTCTTTACCAAAGCCATTATCTCTGGAGTAGCCAAATGTTTTGGTGTGTAAGACCATGGTACATTGATAACCATATGATTTTTAGCAAACCACCAGCTATCAACAGATTTGTTTTGTCTTTACCAAAAGCTGTACCCTTCTGGACTAGTTAGTTCTTCTATCTAATGGTGAACTAATTACCAATAATGGTTTTTCCACAACCTTTACCACAAGCCATTTTCTTGTGGGCTAGCCAACTCTTCACATTACTGATATGGTGAGTTGATTACCATCCAACTTATTAGCAAGTTGTCAACTAAAAACGGATTTGATATATCTTTACCAGAGCCGTTTGCTCATAGATTAGTCAATCCTTTTGTAACCATGGTGGATTGATAACCTATTGATGTTATCATCACAAAAACCATTTATTCAACCTTTATTTCAAAATATTTTCTTAGCAAAAGGTTTCTTCTAAAATTCATTTAACTGGTTTGTTTCTGCAAACAGTATTTTGATGAAAGTACTGTCTGATCAGCAGTACTTTAAATAAAAGTACTGATATATCAAAAAGTATTTATTCAAATAAAATTCATACCAGTTATTAATCATCTTCAGCAATGGTAGTCCAGTTTATAAACAAGTTAATAGCCATGCAAGCAGTTTCATTATCCTCTTCTACTTCCAATCCATGCTCTAGCATTCTTCTCATGAGCTCAACTGTAAGAGGGTATCTTCTTTCTGCAAACATGTGTATCATTGTTCCATTTTCCAGCTCTAAAACATGAACTCCAGACTCTTCAAAGAATCTCCAGCAAACAATTTCCCAGCTTTCTTGATTCTTCCAGATATCATCAGTGCTCTCTTCTTGAGTTTCCCATATAGTTATGAGATCACCATGTATAACCAAACCAATCCCTTCTAATGGATTATTCTCAAAATAAGCCTTCACAACGTGATATAAGTAGAATAGGTCTACTCTATCTATAATGTGCAGTATATCCCATAGCCTTTTGAAAACTTTGAAGCTTTCATCTTCTTTATGAAAAATCATGTAATCTCCATCCTTGGATTTCACAACTTCAAAAACACTAATCTTTGATCTGTTCATCTTCATGTCATCATCTTCCTTTGTATAATCAAAATCTACCACTCTGAGATAATTCTTTAATTCATCACTAGTCTCAGATCTTAATTCAACTTTTTCTTTCTTTGAGAACTGAACATCTGTAACTTCAGTTTTCCTTTTTCTTTTCAAACTCTTCTTTCTTTCAGCTTCAGTCCAAATAGCTTCTTCTCTAAAGTCTTTAATGCCTACAACATCTTTCTTATAAGCTTCTCTCTCAGCATCATATAGTCCTTTCATATCAACATAATTCAGCTTCTGCAGTCCTTTATATCCTATGCTTTTTAAATATGCCATCATTGCATTCCTTTCTTTAGCTAAATTAGGTCTTCTTGACATATATCTAACAGGAGTAGGTGATTGTAATTGTTCAGCAGCTTCAGCATTCAATTCCTCATGCAACTTCTGAGCTACTTCTCTATTCTGAGCTTCTTGAGCTTCCTGTTCTTCTCTATCTTTAGCATTTAACTCTTCTTGAACTTTTCTAGCTGCAGCTTCATTCCTAGCGACTTCAATTGCTCTAAGTTCTGCTAAAGTTAATTTCTTTTTCTTAGTTTCAACTAGAACACCTTTTCCTTTATCTTTTGGATCAATTGCAGGTTGAGAAGTTCTTTGTTGTTCTTCTTGTACATCTCTAATAGTAACTCCTCCTCTTGGTTGTGACAAATCTAAAATTGTAGCAATTAATTCATCATCACCTGCAGAATGAATAGGTTTGAATGTAGCTTCCTCCTCTTCTTGTATAACAGTTGTAGAAGGACCAACTTCTTCTTCAAAATTCAATACTCTTGGTGTTATTACCTCTTGTCTGAAAGTTCCATGAAAAGCAGTACTTTGATGTTCAGTACCTTGATCTTCAATAATCAGTTCTTCAGTACTTTGAGGTTCAGTCCTTTCTTCAGTACTTTCAATATTAACCAGTTCTTCAGTACTTTGAGATTCATTCTCCTTGTCATCTGCTTTCTCCTTATCATCTTCTTTCAATTTCTGTTCTTTGAATTTCCTCCCCAAATGGACAGAAGATGTTTTAGGAACCTTCTTGCGTCTTAATTCCTTTCGAAGTTTCTTACGAGTTTTTTTCCTCTTTAACCCATAAATTGTAACCTTGAATATATGGTTTAATAAAATTCCGTAACCACATATACTTACGCTTCAACTTCCTAAGCACCTTAGCTTGCTCTTCAAAGATTTCGTCAACCTTGTCAATTCTCTAGTTAAAGCATAATTGTTGAGAACTTGACCTTCAGTTTCCATAGAAACTGCATCCCCTTGAGATTGTGAGTGAACATCTGGTTGAGATTCGTGTAGAGATGGGGAAGGTGTAACAGGAACATGTTCTGGAGCATCAGTACTTTGCTGAGAAGCAGTACCTTGTGATGCAGTACCTTGTGTATCAACACTAGGTGAGGCAAATTTGTGAGAAGCAGCACTCTGAGAAGCAATGCTTTGTGAAGCAGTACCTTGTGAACCGATATATTATATACGACAAACAATACTTTCCACATAAGCAGTACTTTCCCAAGCAGTACTTTCTAAGCAGTACTTTTAGGAAAAACAGTACTTTGCCAAATTCCTTCATAGAAACTAAGTATTAACAAGTATCCTCCCCTTAAGCAATACACAGGACTATACTAACACCTTATATTCCTCCCCTCAAACATAGCTTAGTAGTTAATCATTCCAATGCTCACCAAGTGATTAAATCGTGACACATCAAAACCTTTTGTGAGTAAATCAGCTACATTGTCATCCGTGTGAACCTTAACAACATTGATGAGCCTGTGCTCATAACAATCTCTGATAAAGTGATGCCTAATCTGAATATGCTTGGTCTTGGAATGATAAACTGGATTCTTCACGATACAGATAGTACTCTCATTATCAATATTAATAGGAGTATTTTTGAAATTGAACCCATAGTCCAAGAGTTGATTCTGCATCCACAAAACTTGTCCACAACAGCTTGCAGCAGCTACATATTCAGCTTCAGTAGATGATGTTGCTGCAATTGTCTGCTTCTTGCATTGCCAGGAGACTAACCTTCTTCCAAGATATTGGCATCCACCAGTTGTTGACCTTCTATCATAATTATCACCTGCATAGTCACTATCTGAAAAAGCTTCCAAGTGAAAAGGTGACTCTTTAGGATACCACAACCCCAACTTAGGTTGTTGTTTCAAATAACATAAAATTCTCTTTACTGCATTCTCAAAGTCAATCAGCCCTGCTTTGATAGTTCCTTTGCCAGTAATCTTTCCTCCATTGGGATCATACCCAAATGCAACTCTTCCTCCACTAATATTTCTAAAATCAGACAGGATCTCTTTGTCTCCTGTCATACTTCCAGAGCAACCACTATCCACAATAAGATGATCTTTAAGCTCCTCTTCTGGGTTGCCCTGCACACAAAGAAAAGAGTTAGAAACTTTTAGGAACCCAAGCCATTACTGACTTGTGTTCCCCTTGTGGAGTTACAAACTCAAATTCTTTGAGTATGTAATTCCCACTATCTTTCAAATGATGATCCAAAATTATCTTATGATTTTTAGCATGTGGATTTTCAAAACTTTCTGGTTTTTCAACATAAATCTCTTTCACCAGATTATTAGCATTTTCTTGTATCACAAAAACATCTGATTCACTTTTTGTTGAACGTACTGTTTGTCCCTTAGCAGTACTTTCCCTTTTAACCCATTCAGTTTTAACAGGTGGTTCCTGTGATCTAGATCCCCTAGGATTCCTATTCCAAGCATTGGAATACCTTCTTGGTTGATAGTGAGATCTCCTAGGATTCCTATTCCAAGTAGTGTGATCAGTACCTTGTTTCTGAGCAGTACTTTGGAAAGTACTGTGAGATACTGAAGGTCTTCTCTGATGTGGGTATCTATGATCTGGTGTGAAGTTTCTGTGATTAACCCTATTTGAATTATTCCAAACTGGTTTATTCTCTCTAGGTTTCTGGTTGGTAGACTTATTCCTTGGAAACTTGCTTAGATATTCTGAGTGATTGTCACAATCTTTGATTAAGTGATGAGGACTGTAACACACAAAACACAGTTTTTGACCCATATGTCCAAAGTGATTTCTTCTATGTCTATGCCCAAAATTATTTTGCCTTCTTGGTGAATGATAAAATCTGTTTTGACCAAAGTTATCCCCAAAAGGTTTAGCAGTACTGTTTTGAAAAGGTTTTGCAGAAGGTACTGCTTGTTGAGCAGTACTTTGTTTTAAAGGCACTGCTTGATTTTGAACATTATTTTCAACAGCTTCTTTGGGTTTTTCAGACCTAGATTGAGCTACAAGCTTCTTCCTAAACTCTAGACTGTCTACTCCAAAACGAGAAACATCAGGCCTAGAGGGTTGATGAATGCCAGTGGGATGAGGAACAGCATGATATCCATTGTCTTTCTTATATTCAGGAGGTGGTTCACTTATTGAGCCCTCATTACTAGATGTATCTACATAGTTAATGAGCTCATCATCACTAGTGGTTATGTCCTCAAAAACACCATCATCCTGATCACTAGGTTGGTTTTCATCTATGTTACTAAAGTCCATTCCAAATCCTAAGCATGTTCTTATGTAAGCCCTTCTCTGTTTTTCAACATAAGCAACATGGGATAAGCCAGACTCTCCCCAAGCAGCAAACTTAGCTAACAAATCATCTCTTTCCTTAGTTAATTTCTCTATTTCAGCAATTTTACAGTTTAGTTTCCATTCACTAACTTTTAACTGATAATCCTGTTGTTCATATTTTTAGCCCAAGCCATTTCATTATTTTCATGAGTTAATATTTTGGCTTCCATAGACTCTAAAGTGATTTGATAACCTGCTACCTCATACCTAGCCCTAATACAATTATCTCTTTCAATCACATAATTGTTAAGCAATTTTAGATAGAACTCATAACAGTTTGAGCATACCTCAGAGATAGGAGACTGAGTTGGTGAAGTAGCCACCATAGCAAGAAGAACAGGATCATCTTCACTTTCCTTGCTCCAATCAAATCCTCCAAAGCCATCATCAGATTCCAAAGCAGCATGTTCAGATTCTTCATCAAAAGCAGTGCTCCAGTCCAATGCTTCCACAGTGTCTTCAACTGTATCTTCCACTGCTACCATACAGTAAGTCACCGGTTCATCATCAAATTCTTCACTCCAGTCAACTTCTGATAACTTCTCTTGAGCAACCAAAGCCTTTGTTTCAGTTATTGGTATTTCTTTGAGCTCAAGTTTTGGCTTCTCAGATGTTCTGATTGCTTGATACTTAGCAAACCTGCACTCTCTTGCAAAGTGACCAGTCTTTTGACAATTGAAGCATTCAATTTTAGATTTGTCAAAAGTTATTCCTTGTTTTGGTTTGAAATCAATACTTTTGCTTGTCTTCTTCATGTACTTTTTGATCCTTGCAGTGATCATAGCAACTTGCCACCTGATATCAATTTCTTCAAGTGCATCTTCTTCAATCTGTGCTAGATCCTCTTCATAAGTGACAGGTAAGCTTGCTTGTTGTGCAAAGAAGGAGCACACAACTTCATCTGAGTGCAAAGCTGTAGATTGTGGGGCCTGCTGAGCATATGAAGGGGGATTGTAAACAACAGTACTTTGAGAAACAGTACTTTGAGGAGAAGCAGTACTTTTGGAAGTACTGCTCTTCTTTTCAGATGATAGAAAAGCAATACTGTGAGATTTGGAATTGGGTTGACCATTCATCTCATGTTCATACACCTTCAGTTGATGATAGAGATCATCAAAGTCCATAACATCCAATCCTTGTTGTCCTCTGATCATAGTAGCAATCACATGCCATGTAGATGGCAAACTCCTTAGAAACTTCAAATTAGCATCCTCAACTGACACTTCTGCTTTGTATAACTCCAACATGTTGAGGAGATTTTGAAACCTATCATATGCAGCATCAAGACTCTCTCTTTCTCCTACTGTGAAAGTTTCAAACTGTTGCTTCAGCAAATTTCTGTGCATCTTCTTAGAGGCTTCATTCCCTCCAAATCTGGTCTTGAGAGCAGCCCAGAGCTGCTTAGCATCTTTAGCATCATGAAATTTGAGAAGGTGACCATCTGGAATGGCAGATAAGAGAATGTTTAGTGCCTTCTCTTGATTCCTTAGGGTTGCTGCTGGTAAGACTGCCTTTGGTGCTATAGGTTGTCCAGGAACATTAATGGGATCTTGAACAACTTCATTCCCATTCACAATTACATTTCATAGAGCATGATCTGTAATGGCAATATACTGCCTCATCTTCATGCACCAGAGATCATATTCTCCCTTCTTGATTATTGGAATTCTGAGTGAGGTGATTGAGGGTGGTGGAACAGCTTCAGTCGACATCTTGAATATTGTTGAAGTAGGGTTTCTTCCTAGTCAGAGTTTCCACACAAGCTCTGATACCACTTGTTGGATCGATATACTTTAATCAAACTAACTTAAACTAGCTTGTTAAGGTTTAATAACCTTGGATAAATCCTAAGTTATTAACAAAGAAACACTGAGCAATCTTTATTAAGTACGCGGAATTTACTTAACAAAGCTAAGAAGAATAACTTTTATTATTTACTCTAAATCTGCTTATTATGCAGATACTTTAATACAACTCTAAGATAATCGAACTTTTCTCTAAAACACTAATTCGTAAACTCTAAAACTCTTTTTCTGAAAATCGTACATCTAATGCCAATCTAGGAGTCCTTTTATAGGCTCAAGGATATCCTAGTCGGTTTACAATTTGTAACCTTGTACGACAAGTAATCTAAACATAGAATACAATTCTTTCCATAAACAAATGTAACAGTTCTTTTGTTCTTGCAGTACTTTGACTTCATAGTGCAGTACTTTGACTTTGTCTTTTAGCAGTACTTTGACTCTTCGACTTCTTCCAGTACTTTGCAGCTTACAGTATTTTCATGTCTTCAATACTTTCATATCTTCAGCACTTTTATATCCCAACATGGCCAAACAGTCGGGTATAAGGGATTTTGTTGGCAATAGCTGTGGAAGGTAAAAAATTGATTAAATGGACAGCCATGTTTAAAGCTTCAACCCAAAAGGTTGGTGGAAGGTTGGCCTGGAAAAGTAGGGTTCGAATGAGGTTGTTGATGGTGCGAATCATCCGTTCTAACTTCCCATTTTGTTGAGATGTCTTGGGGCATGAGAAACGAAACTGAATGCCATTGTCGGCAAAAAGTTTATGTAGGGTGCGGTTATCAAATTCACCGCCATGGTCACATTGAAACGATTTGATTTCACACTTAAATTGAGTGTGAACGTACTTGCGAAATAGAACAAATTGTGATAATACATCAGATTTGTTTCGTAACGGGTAGACCCAAACAAAATGAGAATAGTGATCCAAAAACAAAGCATAATATTTAAAACCCGAGAGGCTCGAAATTGGTGAAGTCCATACATCAGAATGAATAACATCAAAACATGCATTAACAATAGTATCGGAACTGATAAATGGAAGTCGAACGTGTTTACCAAGCTGGCAAGCATGACAAAGCACAGGCGGCTTCTCCTTATTACAAGATATAAGATTATTTGAGACGAGACGGCGTAGCACTTCGCTCCCTGGATGTCCAAGGCGCTGATGCCACGTATGTTGACTTACAAGTAGAGCTTGGGGAATAGGAAACGGGGCCGTGACAGGGTAAAGGTTGCCCGTGCTGTCACATCGGAGGAGCACCCGACGTGTCATGAAATTCTTGACGAAAAAACCAAAAGGATCAAATTCAACAGTGCAATTATTGTCACGAACAAATTGACGGACAGATATTAAATTTTTGACAATATGAGGAGTAATAAGGACATTATTTAGGTGAAGGGATCTAAAGGGAGTTGGCAAAATACTATGGCTCGTATTAGGAATTGATACCCTGGATTCGACACCAACAAAAGTTGTCTCGGGAATTGATACCCTGGATTCGACAGCAACAAAAGTCGTCTCGGGAATTGATACCCTAGATTCGACAGCAACAAAAGTCGTCTCGGGAATCAATACCCTGGATTCGACATATAAATAACAATTTTTTTTTAATTGAAAACAAGAATAATGTCGGTAAAAGGAATATGACCAACCCCACCATTTTGCTTTTATGATTACCTGTCCACACAAAAGGACACCCCACAATTCCACATATCAACAATACTTCATCAATCAATTTCCTCTGATTCTTTGACTCATTTTCTATCACACCCACTTGAATTTGAGATGAAGTCTGAAGAAGATACCTTTTGCTTTTGCTTTTTAATCATCATCATCATCACTCCATGTTATTATTCTATAAGCAGGTGCAGTAGGCAGTGGCTACCTCAAACAAAGGCTGGCAGTTTCGTTTATGGTGGTTGGCGCGTGAGTGGTAGTTGGCTGGTGGTTTGCGTCTTGTTGGCTGATGTGAGTGGTCGTGGCCGGCTAATGTGAGTGGTTCGAAAAGGCGGAGATTTTTTTTTTGGATCTGTGGTGGAGACAACAGTGGTTAGGATCGGTGGTAGTAGACATGATGTAGAGGCAGTAGACGAAGCAGTAGAGGGTTGGAGATGATTGACATGGTGAGGATGCAGATGAGGACGAGGAGGTTGATAATGATGATGGGGATGTGGGTGAGCCGGGGAGTACAGGATGGGTGACTAGTACGGAAGGTGAGATTGATGAACATGAGCAGGGTGAGGATGATGTAGATGAGGATGATGATGGAGAGACTGGTGAAGAGGAGATTGGGGTCGAGGAAGGGGACTTCGAAGATGATGAAGATAAGTAGGCTGAGGAGGAGGAAGAAGAAGATGAGGAGGAGGAAGAAGAAGAAGAATAAGTAGGCTGAGGAGAAGGAAGAAGAAGATGAGGACGATGGCACGGGGTACCTGGTACAACCAGAAGAGAAAATAAAAGGTTTAAAAGTGAGCGCTCTGAACCTCCAGCGTGTAGTAGGCGGCCAGAGGCGGCGGAAGCAGTGTTGTTTAAGGTTTTGAGGTAAGACCGATTAGGCCTGATACCATGTAAGATACCAAGATCCACTTTAGACTTTTGTATCCACTTTAGACTTTGGGTATCCTCTTTATATGGGGCATTTTGTATTTTTTGCAAGAGAGAACACAATCAATATATCCTTCATCTTTGTATCTGTGTAACCTTACATGGTATCAGAGCATTAAAATCTCTAACCCTAAACCTTAACTCCGATCTTCCGCTGCCGCCTCCGGCCGTCGGCTACATGCCGGAGGTTCGGAGGGCTCTCTTTTAATATTAACCTTTGTCATCTTTCATTTCCAAATATCAAGTAATAAAGACAACCCACCTGCTCCACTCAACTTCCGGCGTCGCTCCGGCTGCCGTTCCGGCCACTCCTCTGGTTGTCGCCTCCTCCTTTGCTGTACGCCACCACAATGATGGTTTCCAGGTTCTAGATCGGGGTAAGCTTAATTTTGTTGGGTTGTTTTGGAGTCGCGAGTCTCCACAGTTGCCTGATATTCTCTCTATCTCTCTCATTGATGTCACGGTGGTGTTTGGACTTCGTGTAGATCAAGCTTGTGCTAGTGTGTTGGGTTTAAACCCGCATTACAAGTGATGTGAAACCAGGTGCAAATTAAAATGAATGATGTATTGGTGTGTAGTGGTGGTGCTTGTAAAGTGATAACGTAAAAGCAATAATCATAAAGCAAAAGAAAAGCAAAAGTGGTAATCATAAAAGCAATAGTGGTGGGGTTGGCTTGTTTTCAAAAAAAAATCATAATAAACAATATTCATATCTTACATGGTATCAGGCCTAATCGGTCTTACCTCAAAACCTTAAACAACACTGCTTCCGCCGCCTTATTCAACACTGCTTCCACCGCCTCCGGCCGCCGGCTACACGCTGGAGGTTCGGAGGGCTATCTTTAAACCTCTTTGGCTTGTTAGGATCTTTCGCTGCTTTTTTAGCAGCCTTGCTTTTGCCAGCAGCCTTGGCTGGAGCTTTTCTTTTACCTACCTTTTTGCCATCATCAGCCTTCAAGGTATCCCTCTTTGGGGCCTTACCTTTAGCACCCTTCATGCCTAAAATTAGTGAAGAAGATAGAAGTGATGATCTGTTGTGAATCTATTATATTTGGTTGGTTAGTGGATTAGTGGTTCTATGTAAAGCACTTTTCATAAAGTGAGAAAATAAAGCAGCCAAAATAATGTCGACAAAGTATTCTGTAAAAAAAAATTAATAAATAAAAATTGATTTTTTATGTTTTTCTATGGAAAAACACGCCCTGTTTGTTTGGAAGGTTCTTTGGGGGTTGAAGTTTTAAAACCAACTTTCGTTGTCTCATCCCGTTTTAGTTGTAAGGGATACTTTGGGTTATCCCATTTTCTCATTTATTATTTTTTTTCCTTGTGTTGGTGATTTGTGCTAAGGTTACAAATCCACACATTATTATTGTGTTGTTTGTATTTTAGGTCACGAGCCTGTGTGTTGGTAATTTGTGCTAAGGTCACAAATCCACACACATTATGATGTTAATGTTCTGTTTTTTTTTTCTTTTCTTATCGGTAAAGGATACTTTGGTTTATCCCATTTGGTCAGGATACTTTGGTTTATCCTGTTTGTTTCGGATACTTTGGTTTATCCGGTTTGTTGCTTGCTGCTGAAGATGTGCTTCCGCTTGCTGTCGAATGTCTTCATCAACAATTGTTTATTTGCTTTTCTTTATTGTTTATTAGCTTTTTCTCTACAGTCCCAGCTTTCGCGATTTCCCCGCTCGGACTGCGGGGGAGTGTTAGTCAATGATATTAGTTGTACACTCTTAGACATTCCCTTGATTTATGGGATTTAATTGTAATAGGTGTATTCCGTGATTTATGGGATTTACCCATAATAGCTTATGTAGTCCTTTATATTGTAGCCTTTGATGGGCAGTGAAACACACACAAAAACATTAATCAATCAATAAAGATTAGTCAATAATATATTATCTTACATGGTATCAGACGCCATTAAGATCCACAAAACATAAACTCTTCATCCCCTCCGCCTCCTTATCCGGCCGTCGGCTTCGGCCGGCGGTCCGGAATAGCCAAAAACAACCAATAACAATAAACATCAACCTTTTTTTGATCTTTAAGTCGCCTCAAAAGCATTCGGTCTATCCACATCCTCCTCTCAAGCTCATCAACATCCATTTCTTCATCGCTATTTGGTAGCTTTGGGTGGTTCGCTAGCTTCCATGAGAATCCTGTACTTCCCATTCTTTTTCTTAGATCGAGAGAGTTTGCTTAATTGAATAAAAAAAAAGATGGGAGAGTTGGTGAGATATTATTGTTTGTGTGTGTGAGTGGGAAGATGGGTATGTGAAATTTGTGAGTGGGAGACACACTTGTGATGCCTTTTCCTTTTGTCTTTTGTCTTTATTCTCTTACACAATTAGTGTATTTTCTTTACGTTGAATCCAGGGTAAAAATTCCCGAGACGAATTTTGTTGGTGTCGAATCTAGGGTATCAATTCCCGAGACGACTTTTGTTGGTGTCGAATCCAGGGTATCAATTCTCGAGACGACTTTTGTTGGCGTCGAATCTAGGGGTTCTTATTCCCGAGACGACTTTTGTTTGGGGTCGAATCTAAGGTTCTTATTCCCAAAAAATAGTGGTGGGGTTAACAAAGAAAACGAAAGCTGTAATATTCTGTCTGTTAGACTATCCTTGATTAGTGGTCCGTGATTAATGGTCCGTGATTAGTGGGTATTACCCAATCTAGTTTCTCAAATCCCTATATGTACTGATCAATTCACATGTAATGCTCAATTGATTCAATAATACAATTCATATTCTTCCATAATCTTTATTATGTAATATTACATGGTATCAGGCCTAATCAGTCTTACCTCAAAACCTTAAATAACACTGCTTCCGCCGCCTTATTCAACACTGCTTCTGCCGCCTCCGGCCGCCGGCTACACGCCGAAGGTTCGGAGGGCTATCTTTAAACCTCTTTGGCTTGTTAGGATTTTCGCTGCTTTTTTAGCAGCCTTGCTTTTGCCAGCAGCCTTGGCTGGAGCTTTTCTTTTACCTACCTTTTTGTCATCATCAGCCTTCAAGGTATCCCTCTTTGCGGCCTTACCTTTAGCACCCTTCATGCCTAAAATTAGTGAAGAAGATAGAAGTGATGATCTGTTGTGAATCTATTATATTTGGTTGGTTAGTGGTTCTATGTAAAGCACTTTTCATAAAGTGAGAAAATAAAGCAGCCAAAATAATGACGACAAAGTATTCTGTAAAAAAAAAAGAAAAAAAAAAGTTGATTTTTTATGCTTTTCTATGGAAAAACAAGCCCCGTTTGTTTGGAAGGTTCTTTGGGGGTTGAAGTTTTAAAACCAACTTTCGTTGTCTCATCCCGTTTTAGTTGTAAGGGATACTTTGGGTTATCCCATTTCTCATTTATTATTATTATTTTTTTCCTTGTGTTGGTGATTTGTGCTAAGGTCACAAATCCACACATTATTATTGTGTTGTTCGTGCTTTAGGTCACGAGCCTGTGTGTTGGTGATTTGTGCTAAGGTCACAAATCCACACACATTATTATGTTAATGTTCTGTTTTTTTTTCTTTTCTTATCGGTAAAGGATACTTTGGTTTATCCCATTTGGTCAGGATACTTTGGTTTATCCTGTTTGTTTTGGATACTTTGGTTTATCCGGTTTGTTGCTAGCTGTTGAAGATGTGCTTCCGCTTGCTGTGTAAGATATGAATATTGTTTATTGATTGATTGAGCATTACATGTGAATTGATCAGTACATATAGGGATATGAGAAACTAGATTGGGTAATACCCACTAATCACGGACCACTAATCAAGGATAGTCTAACAGACAGAATATTACAGCTAACACTCCCCCGCAGTCCGAGCGGCGAAATCGCGAAAGCTCGGACTGGAGAGAAAAAGCTAATAAACAATAAAGAAAAGCAAATAAACAATTGTTGATGAAGACATTCGACAGCAAGCGGAAGCACATCTTCAGCAGCTAGCAACAAACCGGATAAACCAAAGTATCCGAAACAAACAGGATAAACCAAAGTATCCTTACCAAATGGGATAAACCAAAGTATCCTTTACCGATAAGATAAGAAAAGAAAAAAACAGAACATTAACATAATAATGTGTGTGGATTTGTGACCTTAGCATAAATCACCAACACACAGGCTCATGACCTAAAGCACGAACAACACAATAATAATGTGTGGATTTGTGACCTTAGCACAAATCACCAACACAAGGAAAAATAATAATAATAATAATAAATGAGAAAATGGGATAACCCAAAGTATCCCTTACAACTTAAACGGGATGAGACAACGAAAGTTGGTTCTAAAACTTCAACCCCCAAAGAACCTTCCAAACAAACGGGGCGTGTTTTTCCATAGAAAAACATAAAAAATCAATTTTTTTTTTTTTTTTTTTTTTTACAGAATACTTTGTCGACATTATTTTGGCTGCTTTATTTTCTCACTTTATGAAAAGTGCTTTACATAGAACCACTAACCCACTAACCAACCAAATATAATAGATTCACAACAGATCATCACTTCTATCTTCTTCACTAATTTTAGGCATGAAGGGTGCTAAAGGTAAGGCCGCAAAGAGGGATACCTTGAAGGCTGATGATGACAAAAAGGTAGGTAAAAGAAAAGCTCCAGCCAAGGTTGCTGGCAAAAGCAAGGCTGCAAAAAAAGCAGCGAAAGATCCTAACAAGCCAAAGAGATTTAAAGTAGCCCTCCGAACCTCCGGCGTGTAGCCGGCGGCCGGAGGCGGCGGAAGCAGTGTTGTTTAAGGTTTTGAGGTAAGACCGATTAGGCCTGATACCATGTAAGATATGAATATTGTTTATTGATTGATTGAGCATTACATGTGAATTGATCAGTACATATAAGGATATGAGAAACTAGATTGGGTAATACCCACTAATCACGGACCACTAATCACGGACCACTAATCAAGGATAGTCTAACAGACAAAATATTACAGCTAACTATTGAATAATCTTTTTTGATTGATTATTTCATAAACATACATATGCCTTATATAGGATACAATACATGTGTACAACTAGAGCTACCCACCAATCAAGGGTAATCATGTGTACAACTAATGACATTGACTAACATGTAAGATTATACACTAGAATGAATATAGAATGAATGTTGTGTTTATTGATTTTCTCATACATACAGACCATGGGTATAAATACCCATAAAGCTCCTTCAATCAAGGGATAGTTGGAAAGATAATTGATGACTAATGTACAGCTATGACTAATGTAGTACATGTTAGCTGTAAATGATGTCCAGCTCATGTAAATGATGTCCAACACATGTTGTCCAGCTATGTCCAGCTGTAAACAAGTTGCACCGAATGATGTCCAGCTATATAATCCTTGTAGTATCTTTGGAAATAATCAATCAATCAATCAATAAACAATATTCATATCTTACATAAAGGTTGGCAGATAAACATAACATTCATTCTATATTCATTCTAGTGTATAATCTTACATGGTATCAGGCCTAATCAGTCTTACCTCAAAACCTTAAACAACACTGCTTCCGCCGCCTCCGGCCGCCGACTACACGCCGGAGGTTCGGAGGGCTCTCTTTAAGCCTTAACCTCTGTTCCGATCCAAAATATTGTTGTCGGTACTTTGGCTTTTACATCTGCCTCTCTTCATCTTCATCACTTTTATTATTGATCTAATTTAAGTAGAGATCGCTATCACGAACCATCGCCTAATCGACACCTTCGATTTGTGTAAGTGGTGTAACCGATCACCAAACCCTTATTCAATCAAGCTGTGGTGGTTCGTTTTCATGCATCCGTGATATAGAAAAGGGCCTCCATATGTCTTTGGTGCCGTCTTTCATCGTGAATCCGGATCAGAAATTAAAATAGCAGGGGTATGGAGTGAGATTGGTAGATGAGTGGTGATGAAGAATATGGAGAAGGATAAGATGGATTGGTAAAGTGGATGCAATTATTTATTGTCGGATCTTTTTCACTTACTTTTTGTAGTAAAAATTCTATTCTTAAAAATTAGAATAGGTGGGTTATCCCGTTAAAAAAAAAAAAAAAAAAAAAAAAGCCGGATCTTTATGTTTTTCTTTGGAAAAACACGCCCCGTTTGTTCGGAAGGTTCTTTGGGGGTTGAAGTTTTAGAACCAACTTTCGTTTTCTCATCTTTCGTGTAAAAAAAAAAGTATATTGTTTGTTTGTTTATTTACTTAACAAAGCTAAGAAGAATAACTTTATTATAAACTCTAAATCTGCTTATTATGCAGATACTCTAATACAACTCTAAGATAATCGAACTTTTCTCTAAAACACTAATTCGTAAACTCTAAAACTCTTTTTCTGAAATCGTACCTCTAATGCCAATCTAGGAGTCCTTTTATAGGCTCAAGGATATCCTAGTCGGTTTACAATTGATAACCTTGTACGACAAGTAATCTAAACATGGAATACAATTCTTTCCATAAACAAATATAACAGTTCTTTTGTTCTTGCAGTACTTTGACTTCATATTGCAGTACTTTGACTTTATCTTTAGCAGTACTTTGACTCTTTGACTTCTTCCAGTACTTTGCAGCTTACAGTACTTTCATATCTTCAGTACTTTGATATCTTCAGCACTTTCATATCCCAACATTCTTATCGGGTCATCTTCACATGGAGTTGTTCTTTTTAGAGCCGTTGGTTGACATCTTCACTCGGATTGATAAGTTTATCGACAAAGTGCTTCTGGTTAATGCTTCACGTATACATCAATATGATAATTCCGAACAATCTCTCTGTTCTTGTTTGATGTGATTGGTAGTTTGGTGTTACCATCTTGTGTGTTCGTTGCGGCCTGATTGCTGATTTCCTTGATGAACATCTTTCTGTTCTTGTTTGATTGGGAGGGATTTTAGTTAAGGGGATTTGCAAGATGTAAGTTAATTGGGATGCTTTTTGGTTGGATGCTTTTTGGTGTGAGGTGAAGATGTTAACTATCTATTCCCCAACTGGACAATCTTAAAGAAGGTCGAGTCTATAGTCGGTTCTACATTTTCTGCTATATGTTATAAGACTAAAGACGAGTTGCATTTAATGATCTAAAGACTTCTTCTTAATCTGGGCAGTTATCAAAAAGATTGTCGGTTTAGGGGAGAGCACTAATTGGGGGAGGGTGAAATGTCTGATTTAATCCCCAAGTAGACTTGCTCACATTCTGCAGCAAGTTGATTCTCACAGATACATCTGAGCTAAATGATGTTCTTCTCAAATGATTTCTAGTACATGGGCTTACAAAGTGTTGCTGATTCTGAAGTATCAAAACCAGCAAGGGGGAAGGAGACCCATAACTAAACGCGAGTAATCTTGATGAGCTTAATACTTCTAAGTGATTGAAGATATCCCAGGAAGACTATTGTCATTACCGCAGAGAAACTCAAGGTTTGACTCATGAAGTTTAGTGTTTATTCCAACTATGTGGGGGAAGAGATGTTAGAGAAAGTTTCTGAAGATATAAGAGGTGCACTGGTGTGTGATGATCTTGATGTTATCGCAATCATCAGGGGAGAGAGAATTTTTTACATTGGGGATGCTCAGCTGTTTTACTTGAGGGCTTAATTTGTGATTCAGAGATATAATCACTTATTCCGGTGTTGACATCCGCAGAGATTGTCACCCGCAGAGATAATCAGTGATTCGGCATGCTTCTTCAATGTTATCGGTTGTTCTCTCTTTGGGGAATGTGTGTACTTCGGGTCCTTGAGCTTCATACACGATCATCAGGGAAGAAAGCCATTGTTTACCACCAACATTGGGGAGGTGTTTTCCTTCCGGGCATGATGTGTATTCGGGAGAGTTCTTGGATATTGGTGTACTTCGGGTTCTTGAGCTTCATACACATTCATCAGGGATGAAAGATGTGAACATTGGGGAGTTGTTCTTCATTACCCTCATGATGTGTATTCGGGAGAGTTCTTGAGCATTATACAAAGAGACTGACTGCATCAATTCAACTACTTGGGGGAATTGTTCTCTTGACACTTTTTGGAATGGATCGCTTCAAACGTCAGTTGAAAAGGAAATTTGAGAAGATTGTTTTATGTATGGGATGATACGATGTTGTTCTCCTATTGGATGATATAACCTCGAACGAAGAATCACGGTGATTATTCTTAAAAGGAGCAGCAAGATCGATGATAATGGTGTGCTTCTTTGTGCACCTGGCTAAGGGAAGCTTGTAAGAAAGCTTTTCGGTTTGGGGGGAAGCTGCCAAAGTCTCACTTTCAAGTGGCTCAATTTCTCTCTTCGATTCAAGAGTCTTGGAAGCTTTGGTGGTGAATGTTTAAGAGATGATGACTCCTATCTTCTTCAACGGGGCTGCTTGATATCCTTATCTCGGTACTCGTATCATCATCTTCCTAAACTATATCATCTACTCTATCTCTGTATATATTTATCAGAAAACCAAATACAAAAATATAAAACCAACAAAATCAAAATAGAAAAATATAAAACCTTCAAAAACCCATAAAAATCAGAAAATTTGAAAAATACCAAAAATATTGTTTTTCAAAGACATGTCTTCTGGTATCGATAACATCTGCGGTCTTAGAAATGTCCTTCAATAATGGCATGGGACCATAGATGAAGTTCGAGCAGGAGGTGTAAATATTCTTTTTCAAAACATGTCAAATCTATGGCTTGCAGTTAATTCAGACTGTAACCCGTGCTTAACTATGGCTTGCTATTATTTCAGATAGCAACCCTTTCTTCAAGAAAGGAAAGTGATGCGCTAAACCATTTTTCAAAATTCGTGCACTTATCCTAAATCAAAATGAGGAAAGTATGTCGAAGGACTGCTGTTCCTACACAAATGTTTTTCGGTCTAAAATTCTTCAGAAAAATATTTGGTGTATTCATAAATGGTGGTAAATGAGTTGCTTATAAATCAATCAGTTTCAGAGATTTCGTAAAAATTGAAAACTCAATCAATGATTTCAGCGCTTTTAACCTTTTAAGAAAAATAAGTCATTGATTGAGGGGGAGAATGTTTTCAAATCTATATCATCTAACGGACTTATCTAATTATCCTACGTGCTTAACTGAAAAAGATGTTTACCTATGTTGAAGGACTAGAAATCTAGGATATGTTTGTTAGGTTTAGATGATTAGAGTTTGATAAACACATTATTCCCATATATTTGAATGATCTGATTGATATGTTGAATTGACTTTTATTAGTCGATTGCTGTTTGGGTTATGTCGACCACCATATATCTGTATGTGTGTTCACTAACGTATGCAGGTATATTGGTTTAAAAGAATGTTCCCGATCTGGATCCCACAATTGAATATGATTGGATGCCGAAAGGAAAGGGTAACTATATCTTGGGTTGACAAATGAAGAAACGGAGCTTAATTAAACTTCTGTGGAGAGTTGGCATATATGCAACATAAGAGGTCTCACTGCATCAGCAGATGGTTTCTTCTAAGTGATTGAAGAAAATGGAGCTTAATTTGACCTAAGTTGGCATTAAAATGCAACGTTTGAAGTCTCACTGCATCTGCAGATGGTTTTCTTCCAACCCTCAACAACAACAACAAAAGCAGCTCAACCACCTAACGTATTTTTGTGCAGGATACCATTTTTTAAACAATTTAAAAAAATTTGAATAAATTGTTTTGAAAAATGGAAAATATTGTTTTTGAAAATTAATTGGACTAAATTTTGAAAATCACCGGACTTCATTTTTATCAAAACCTAAGTCACTCAATCAATGACCACGGTCATCGATTGAGGGGGAGAGTGATTTAAAATAAAATATTTTCAAAACAATATCTCTTCATAAAAGTCCGTTTGTACAAAATAAGTGGTGATCTAAAGATTTAATGTTATGTCATGGTATGATTTTCTTTAAAACTCAAAGATCTGTCAAAATGAAATTTTTTCTGTTCTTGTTTGATTGTGAAATTGTTTTATTTTACTAAAAGATCTCTTAAAACAATCATACCTGACACTAACAATCTTTAATGTCTAAATCTGTTCCTATCTGTCATCTTTCAAAATTAAATCTTGCCACGTCTTTCCCCAAATTTTTCTAAATGATTTAAATCAATTGGGATCACAAATCTCAAGAGGTTTGAAATTTTTGATCGGGGGAGAGATAGTGATTTAAATCTCTTAACTGTTTAAATGGAGTTGGTTTTAGTCCTTTAAAGGCACTCCTGCCTCCATGTGCCAAACGATTTCAAATACACGATGCACATGTTGAGGAGGAGGATTTATCCAAAAACATGATGAGTATTTAAACCTGGCCACATATTCTCCAATGTTTTATAAACCTTATTAAATCACTTGGGATCCAAAATCTCAAAGGGTTTGATATTTTTGATCAGGGGAGAATTTGTGATTTAATAATGAAATCTGATAATTGATGATCGATTTGATTCAAATGTGCAGGCTGCTCTCTCATATGTGCTAAACGCTTTCTAATCTCAAAGCACATATTGAGGGGGAGCAAATGGTTTCTAAATAGTGTTTTGTGATCGTGATTGTGCTTCAAATGAACTCTTGCCTCTATGTGATAAAATGATTTCAAATATCCTATGCACATATTGAGGGGGAGAATTTACCTAAGAAAAATCAAAAGGCTTTTTCTAAAGAAATTGTGATCAAGAAATTATTTCAAAGAAATTAATTTCAAAGAACTCTTGCCTCCATGTGCCAAACAATTTCAATATCATATGCACATGTTGAGGGGGAGCATTTCTAAATTGATCAAAACAATTAAGGTACAAAATGTTTTGATTTTATATCACAAGTACCTTGATTATTTTCCAAATGATTTTTCAATTCGTTTCGAGAAGGAAAGAACAATACCAAAAGACCGACCAATTTATTTTATGCATGTGTTATAAGGATGGTTAGGTTAGGTATTCGTTCCCACAATCCTGCCAGAGCCGGAGGGATCTACCTAGGGACAATCCACTAGATAGTGTAGAGTCCTTAGGTATGATGAAAAAAGGAGAAAAGTGAGATATGGGAAGAGTGCGGACTGAGACAGAGCTAGTACTGGAATAAACCCAAAAAGGTTCTAGTTATGAAGACTCGGTAAGCACTGAAGGGGTTGAAGAATGAAAAAGAAATGAATATGAAAAGGGTGAAAAGAAATAGCCCTCCAATAATTCAACCTTAGGGCAGTAACCGGGTTCAATACATATGCTACTAGTGTTTACTAAGGTAACACTGGTATTGAAAACAAGACGTCATGGACCCAGTGACGCACTGCACTACATCTTCCCAAGCTACTCAAGTTCCTCTTAAAAGGGCTTGTTTCATTCTCACGGGGAACCGACATAATCTATCGACTTTCTCTTAGAGATTGTTGATATTGAAGAAGGAGACCCTCTCCCTAGTCTCCGGAATAGGAACCATATGTGCACAATTGAGTCTAGAGCTATGAGATCATCCACAATATCTCATTAGGACACAAAATTAATGAAGACTAGCTGTTTCACACAATGTGGAAAGTAAGTATATATTGAGAGTCCTACGCATTATCCTTTTGGTATTGCCAGAACATTCGAGTGATATGTAAAAATATTCACAATGAAGATGGAAATCTTTCTAGAGCCAACATCAAACAAGCTCTTGGTGGGTGACATGTGAGATCTTTTCGTAAGATCAAGCTTGTGACAACTGGATAGAAACGATGGGGCGATTCACTTGTGAATCAACCTTGGTCCAGGAAATGAATTGACGAATACTTTTGGAAAAACCGTTCAATGTGCAAATCTTCTTTTCTCTAGCACATTGAATGTGTATTCATATTTCAAACACAAAAAGTATCTCTAATTGAAAAAAATACTTTTGAAAAAACCGTTCAATGTGCGAATCTCTTCTTTTATCTAGCACATCGAATGTGTATTCTTTTCAAATACAAAAAGTATTTTTGATTGAAAATTGATCTTTCTTATAAAACCTTCGTCGTATTGCAAAACTCTTTCTTTTAAGCAATACGCGATTGTTTTTCAAATCATTTTTCATCAATCAGTGAATCTCAATTCGCTGGTTCACTCAATCCGTGTTGTCTTCTTTGAGACGTTTCGGTTTGAGAACAGCTAGAGCAGCTGCGAAAACCTGTCAAGGAAATTCTTCGGAATTCAACCTGATCGCAGGCAGTACTTGTACTGATCAACGGGGAACCGTGGGCCGTGTACCTCAATTCAACGAAAGTGATCAAAGACACTTTCGTGCGCTCTATTGCTAACTGTCGTATGCAGGTACACCCCGACGATTGCAGCTGATCAGAGTTGAGGAGTCAATCCAAAGCCGCATGCTCACAGCGTCCACACTTAATTGAAGAAATCATGACTTGTGCTTATCTACGTAACCTGGCTCTGATATTTCTATACTATGCTTCTTCTACGCTGCTGCAAATATCATGAACCAGTAAAAGCTTCCGCTACTCTGATGGAAAGATGTCATGATTCAAAAGTGTGAGCATGTCAGTCCAAAAGTCACAACTTCACATGATGGCAACACAATAAAGGGTGATCCAGAGATTTACTGTAGCTGATGATCTCAAAGAAAGCTTAAAGATCATCAAAGATGTGGATCAGTTAAAGGCCTCCACTAAAAAGTACAAATCAATGCGGACTTTGAAGAATCGCTACTAAAGCACAAAGATTTCGAAAGTGAAGAATTCAAGTCTACGAACTCAGAACTAAAGTCAAAGATAGAATGCTAGGATGCAAAATGTATTTCATGGGGTGACCTCCCTTAGGGGGAGATTGTTAGGAATTGGAAATTCCATGTTAAAGTGTCGGTCACCCCAATTATAGTCTAGCATATGTTAGCTCATAGATTTGTAGTTATTTACGTTGTTTAGTAGTTAATTAGTTAATTATTAGCGTAGAATAGTTTAGTGCAACATCGTGGAGGAAGAACGGGTCTTTACCCACTGTATGCCTGATCCACAGGCCGATAGGAGGTCGTGTATTCTCTAACTATAAATACCCCTTCTATCCATGGAAGGGGTGGAGCTTTCAATCTAACCTTTCATAATTTTACAAAGCAAATCTCTAGCAAGAAACTCCCTCTCTCTCTACTTTCTCTCTGTAATGGATAACATGTATTTTGATCATCCAAGACCACCCGAATCATCAACACAATAAATATATCGATCCTACAAGTGACCTGATGCCTAGAGCAAGCACTGACTGAAAACATAATATCAGGCCTAGAAGTAGTCAAATACATGAGTGAACCAATCATGGATCTGTAGAGATGAACATTAATACCAGGATCTGGTTCATTATTTGACTTAGGCTTTGGGGCTTCATAAGGAGTAGTTGCAGTCCTAACTAGTTCCATATCAAACTTCTTGAGGATGTCATGCACATATTTCTCTTGATGAATGAAAATACCATCTGATTTCTGATGCACTTGAAGGCCCAAAAAGAATGTAAGCTCACCCATTGCACTCATCTCAAACTCACTTTTCATCAACTCCTCAAATACCCTGCACCAAGCTTCTTTGGTAGAACCAAAGATAATGTCATCCACATACAGTTGAACAAGAATGATATCCCTGGAGTTCTTCTTGATAAAGAGAGTCTTATCAATGGTACCTCTCCTATATCCATGTTTCAGCAGGAACGAAGAGAGCCTAGCATACCAAGCTGATAAGGTTTTAAAATGTACCTTTTTGAGGGGTCGTTTAAACCCTTATTTGATCACTTTTGTATCCGTTATTACTTAATATCGTTCTTTTTCACTTCTTAGGTCTCTTGAAGGCAAATTGATGGAATGGTACTTATTTGGACGAAAAGGCGCGGATATACGAAGAAAATGGCCAAAGTCAAAAATCGAGACACTCAAGCTGCTGAAACACAAGGGGACGGCGTCAGGTGTTATCTGCGACGCCGTCGGAGCACATGTTGTGACGATACAGTAGCCAAATTGCTTATTTTCAAGTGACGGTGTCTGGCTTTAAAAGAGTAGGTCGTCGCAACTCAGACGGCCTAGATTTGATCTAGACGGCGTCAGAGACTGAAGGGGACGACATCACAAGCATAAGGTGACGCCGTCGCAAGACTAACATGGCCAAGACAAAACTCTAATAACGGCGACCCGACGGCGTCACAAATTAAAAGGTGACGCCGTCGCGAATGTAATCTTATATATAGAATCCGAATTTTTTAGTTTTCAGTGTGTAGTTTTTTGGAGTAAAAACCTAAACCGAACCAAGACTGTCTTGTACAGTATTTTAGGGTTCCAAACCCTATCTTACATCAAGGTAAGTGTTTTACTTCATTAATTAAATTATGTCTTTAATTATTTGTGTGTATGCTTGCATGTTCTCCATGTCCGGCTAATTTACTTGTGTGTTTGTTTAGGGAATATGAAACTTAACTATTGAATATTGATTGGTTGTCTCTTATCTTAATTGTTAATGATCTAGTAATGCGATAGGTCCTTCGTTGTGTAGTTAATGCTTGATTAATCTTTGTGAACCTTAGACTATAACACCTAGAGTAGTTGTAGGCTAAACCATCCAAAGAATACCTTAGAGTTAGAGTTTATAAATCCTAGAGATTTTGTAGACGAGACCCTTTGGTAGTTTCAAAGAGTTAGGGATAAACACATACCCTAAGACCTTAGACACACAACGCAATTAAGAATAAGGACGTGACAATTCAACCATCAATAGGAGATAATTAAGGAGTAATAAAACCTAAGTAAACACATCTTTAAACCATCATACGAGCACACAATAATTAGACATAGACTACCCTCACCTTAGTTAATTAGATAATTAGATAGTAGAGTAATCGGTAGAAATACCAACCCCCCAAATCCAAACCCCGATATTCGTACCTTTCCATTTCCTAAAAAAATATAAAAAGATAAAAAATAATCTTCCTCAACACCAACCTTAGCGTAGTAATCTCTCACTAGCATTCCTATTCTCCTAGAGAACGATATCAATTCCCGTGGCTTACCCTAATACTACACTACAACGATTAGGTTCACTGCCTAGGGTGTTGAAAAACTTGCTCGACGAAAAGGAAGTTCCTTTGACCCCGAACGACGCGTGTAGCGTTATCAAGTTTTTGGCGCCGCTGCCGGGGAATAGTTATTGTTTAGGCTTGATTTATATCTCGTTTAGGTCTACTCAGAAGATTCCTATCAAGTGAGATTTTTTCTTTTTATTAGCTTCCTTGTAGTCTATCCCCCTTCTTTGTGTTTGTGTTCGTAAAACCCTTTTCATTTGTTGCTATGGCAAGTGAAATTGCATTTGAATCATTAACAAATGAGGAACAATTGAATTTCGCAGATTGGATTGGTTTTTATTGTTCTAATGAATTTGTGAGTGAACTTAGAGATATCCAAAAGGAGACGGGTGTAAGGTTGGATGGATTTGATAAATTTTGTGCTTGTGTGGCTTCTATTCAACGATCATTGTTAGAATCAACTCCTTTTAGTGAGACCCTCTGGAAAAATTTTGAGAAAAGCCTCCTAAGCATAAACCATCAGTTGTCACAACTTGAGGAAATGGATAAGGAGGATTTATCCAACCTTAGGCATCATGATCAAAAAGACCTAGTTTTTAAGAACATGGAACCTAAAACCAAACAAGATTGTGAGATGGTTATAGTTGAATTGCCTAGTTGCATGCGTGGGATAGATTTCAAAACATATGACACGCGTGAGGAATCCTTTAGGCAAATAGAACATAGTGATCAAATTTTTGAGTATGATTCTTATGAATCGGACCAAGAATTTGAAATGGCTAAAGAAGGATTTGAGATACTTAGGAGTGTATTTGGGTTAGATCATACTAAAACACATGATGAACTTTTAGGAGATCTAGATATAATGGAGAATGAGGTGGAAACTCCAAGCCCACAAGCCCTACCATCACTTGAAGAACACACATCGCCTATAACTTACCCAGGAGAAGTTGAAGAGACTATTGGAACCCCGATTGATATATAACCTTTGGACCAAACGCCACTAGAGAATGTAGGTTTAGATGCTTGTTGTCATGACCTCTTTCTTAGTCCTAGAGAAGTTCATAATTTTGATAAAACGGAGCCTCAACCAAAAACCTTACCCAATTTTCCGTCTTTAGATGTGAATCTTGGAATTGAATTAGGCCCCAATCCACCCATCAAAATAAATAGTCCAGGTAGTTGCTTGATAAAGGTGGTAGACTCTAGGCCATGTAGAGTGGAGGCTAATATAGGAGTAACCCATGACCTTACACACTTATAGCACCCATTCATGGTTGATAACAAGAAACATTATGGGTTTCAACCGGGTTTATTAGGTCAAGATGGATCCTTAACTAAGAATCTTTTGAAGTTGATAGAAGATGATCCATTTTTAGGAGAGAGATTTGATTCACCCACTACACCAATAGACTTAGGTAAGGTTATAATGAATGAAGCACACTCCTTTGAGCACATAAATCACCCATCACCCTCTCCTCACGTAGCAAATTTCCACCCTAAGGGTGTGTATCGCTACTATCACCTGCACTTAAGCTTAAGTGTAGGGAAAACCTCCCCTTTATTGGTTAAATAAGGGTAGAGTCAGGCTCGTGACTCGAACAAAAACAAGCGCTTCTTGGGAGGCAACCCATGTGTATTTGTTTTTCATTTTTATTTGTGTGTCGTATATCTTTTATTGATTGCTTATTCTCATCTTTAAATTTGTAAAAATGGTTTATTTTGTTTTTAACCTCGTCTTAATTACATATAAAGGTATTTTACATAAAGGATAAGTGTAGGGAGGATTACACACGTTTTCAAAGGAAACGTAAACATGAGAATTTCAATTGATTAAAAGATATACATGTGTGTTAGTTCGAGTCAAATGCTTGTATCGAGTCATAATGGATGTTTTGCAGGAAGTTTTTCCAGATTCTAAAGATGTAAATTTTTCAGAATTTTTTCCAGAAAATCGCAGACAAGTTTTTATCAGAATAACCTGACGGCGTCAGGATCGCAACCTGACGGCGTCAGGAAGGAGCAAAAATAACTGATTACTTTTTCTCGTTTTCTGAGCTACTTATAATTTTTTGGAATTTTCCAGGTCTTAATTTTCCAGAAATTCTGTAAACATCCATTCCACAAGCATTATATCCTAGTTTAGTAGAGTCTTATATATATTATTACCGCCAATTTTACGCGAAGGTTTCGTTTGTTTTCTTCAAGTGTGCAAGTTTAATTTATCAAGAAGGAGATACATAAGATGAGAAGGAGCTTTTCACGCAAACGTTCTTCTTGAAGAAAAATATAACCACCACTTTACACGGATCCTACTGAGCTAATCAGGGGATTACTAGTTTCTTTCATCTTTTATTACCTTCCATTATCATAACTTTGATACTTTCGGGGAACATTGGGGACAATGTTCAGTTTAAGTGTAGGGAGGGAAAATAAAATGGGAACTTTGAAACTATGCTTATCCTTGATTATTTGCTTTGTCCAATTTCATTTGTGTAATAAACCATGAGAAAATGTCGGTTAGGGTAATTTTGGCACCAAATTTAAAATTTTTCATGACATATAGGAGTGGGCCATTAGTCTTAATAAAGCGTCTCATGGATAGGAAGTTATATGACTAGCACAAAAACCCTTTACCACTTAAATTCCAACCAAAATGTGAGGATCGCTCTTAGATTAGTAGGAATTAAAGCATTCATCTTTAATGCTTAGAGTGTGAACCGGTAGTATAATAGATTCTAGAACTTGTTTTGTGATGCATCCCGAGATCGCTAGTAAGACTACACTTGTGTAGTTAGGAATAACTAAATGATAAGAGGCATTAGGATAACCCTTGTTTGATACCCGTAATATAATTACTTCTTCCACATCGGTTGACTAATTCCCCCCACACCTTTGCGTTGTACTCATCTTTAGTACACGATACCCCTTGTTAACCCCTCAGAGCCTATCCTTTTCGCGGTTCTTGTGATATTTCGGTTTTCCGAAATATCAATGAAGAGCATTGTTTACACCCCACCCCTAGATGTACACCCAAATCGCCTTAGCCTACCTTGTATGCACTCACTTTTAGTGCATTATTGTTATCACCCTAAAACCCTTAGTTCAATTATCTAGTTGCTTGCATAAGTTGCTAAGTCGAGTCATATCCTTTATACACAGTTTTGGGACGATTGGGACTCATGGGAAAAGTTAAAGTTTATGAAATGACGGGAAGGGAACGTTAAATTCAAATTCCCTTTATTTGCGTAATAATGTACTCCAAGTGTTTTGATCTTTTCAATTCGGGTCAAATTAGTGTTAGAGTAATAAAAACTCAAGTGTAGGTATTTTTTGGGTAAAGGGGAGTAATCCTGCACCCTGGTAAATAAATTAACCAAATAAATGTTTAAGTACAATGTATATGAGTGAGATCCCATATATCAGCCCGTTACATAGGCATAGAGCTTACATAACAAGATACTTCCAATTATCTAAACAAGAAACAAAACACTACTCAAATGATAACATATGACACAACGAAATTATTTCCTAGGACCTTGAAACGTTGTGCCATACATGGCATTAAAGACATCCAAATTCCCAGGAAGATCACGAACCTGTTTCGAATAGTCATCGAAGTCATATTCATCATACTCATCTTCATACCCTTGGCCACCACCAAATAAATTAGCAGACTCATCAAATGGATTAGCAACAACCTCATCTTCAGAGTCAGACACCTCAATCTCTCCCACTTTAGAAAAAGGGTTAGCTCTCTTAATAGACGAGGTAGACGGAATAGGTTGACCATCATCATCCACAAGAGTAGCTTTCCCAGCAATAAGTAGTTTTTCAAGCTTACCAATTTTCTCAACTATGGGAGTAGAACCAACATCCATTGTTCCCATTGAATCACTCACAAGCGATACATGTGATGTAGAACCAGTCTTATTAAACACATCCTCATTAACCTCTATTGTACGACCCTTATCCACATCTGCTTCCTTAGAACAACCAGTAGAATCCCCAATCAGCGCCTCCTCAGTATTAGAATCAACCACAGGACTTTGAATGCCTGTGTCCTCATGCACCTCAAGTGTCCCAAAAGAGTTAGAAGTAGTAACAGGAGTACCTGTAGCAGTAACAACGTCCGGCGTCTTCTTCTTTGGGATATAAACCTGCTTCCTAGGAGCAAATTTAGGACCCTTACCCATATTAATACCACTAGACAACTTCGGACCTTGGGGTTTGGCTTTCCGATTCTGCACCACCTTAAAACCATCATCATTCACATCCAAGGTCGAGGTGTGAGCATCAGCATGATGCTCCTTAGGAGACTTAGGACAACAAGCATTATCATGCCCAAACACTTTACATTCCATGCAATGTGGAGGTTTCCATTCATATTCAACCTTGATACTAGCCGTCGTAAACCCACTATCATCCTTCTTAGGGATAGCCATAGTTACCACATGTTTAAGATCAGCTTCCGATGATAATTCAACAAGAGCACGAGAAAAACTAATACGACCCCATGAGTCAACGCACATGGAGCTAGTGAATGCATCTAACATGATCGGCTTGCCCACCTGAGTAGCAATAAGGCTCAACCCGTCTTCCGAATATGCAAGTAATGGCACATTATGCAATTTAATCCACACAGGCACTTTGGTAACCTCACTTTTGGACAATAGCACGTCAGGAGTCCATTTAGTGAGAATGATAGGAGAATTACGAATTATCCAAGGTCCTCGTTGAAGAACATTCTCAACACCCTCTTTAGAATCAAATTTAAAGAGAAATACACCATCATCATTCTTCATAAGTTTCTTTAAACCAAACTTACCCCATGTATTGGTGACATAATTCTTGACCAAATGAAATGCAATATTCTTGCCGACAAAGAAGCCAACAAGGGTATTATCATAGCGGTTAAACACACCCTCCATAGCAGCCTTAGGAAGAACTGTATCATGATTATCAACTCGATTCTCATTCACCAATGAACGGAAGTTAACTTTCCTAGATACACGTTCCGAGTTTAACACATTAGCAAACGACCTCACTTCATTGTGTATACAATCACTCACATTAAGACCAGAAGTAGAAGCATTCTTACCCTCCATCGAAGCATTAGTACCATACATTTGGGATTGCATAGCCACATCAAAGCTCGACAGAGGAGTATTTGCAGAATAAACTTTAGTACCATTAATACCACTCGAGTTGTTCACATCAGAAGATGAAGCCATCTTAGCAATATCACGATCAATTTTATTCATTGCTGCATCAAATTTCTGATGCGCATTAGCAATCAACTGCTCCACATTAGGTTGTTTTGAAGAGGCCGAATCAGAAGCAGGTATATCATGACTAGGGCTTGAATCAAGTGAAACCGGCTCCACTTGTCCATCAGTACCAACAAGAGGTGTACCTTTGTCGGACGCAACAAAACAATCAGAATCCATACCACCAATAGTACCAGTAGACGGCACAATCTGCTCCACACCCAAATTAATGTCACCCAAACCAGTAACCGGCATAGGTTCCTTAATAGACCCAACTTGATCGGCCAAGTTGGTGGCTGGACTAGCATCAATAGTATGAAAACCACTAGTTTGATCGGCCAAACTAGTAGAAGACCCCACATCTCTAGTGCCCTTACGAGCACTATTCTTATTGAAGAAACCTTTTTCCATCTCTCACAAACCCACAAACACTAATAACGAAAGCCAACGAACAGTAAAGATCACCAAGAAGAGAACAACATGCAGCAAGACAAATCAAAAGAAAACCCTAACTCAAGAGTTAGGGTTTAAACGTTACGCACGGCAAAGTCTAACCGGCACCCATCTCAATTTGCTATTGGATATAATATTATGATAATAAGGTCAAAACAATATGCAACAAATCAAAACCAACACAGTAAACAAAAGCGAATATATGGAGAGAATCTCACCGACCCATGATTAAAGTACCAATAGATTAAAGAAATTAAAAGTTTAAGATAATCGATGGAAGTGAAGATCGTTTGTTAGTGAATCGCTTTTGTCGCCAATGAGAGAATCGACTTAGGGTTTTAACTCAAGTGTAGGTATGTGCCTATAAATCCCTATCATTTTGATGTTACTATATAGGATGGTAGAGTAAAAGTGTATGAAAAAAAAATCGAAAAAATAGAAAAAGAGAAAAAGAAAAAGAAAAAAAACATACGAGCTACCATCCTACATCTATCTTTAATTTATGTTTGTTTATTTCAGTTATCTAGAGTCTAGAGTGTCGAGTCTTGGCTTAGCAACGCTATTCTTCGCATGCTTGTAACAAAAATATTTTTGACTTGCCACCACTAAATAGCCTATCCCACCAAACCCTTTGTTTCCCTACCGTAAGCCTAACATTACAACCTTTTAAAAATCCTCTTGGATAGTATTTCCTAGGTGCTTACGCCAAAGCGATGGAGGTTTGATCTAGTCTCAAGCCTATGGTAATCTATGTACTAGCACCGGTTAATGAGTGTTTATCTTCCATTTCCAACTTGTTATATTTTATATACACCCGAGAGATGTGAGTATCCAAACACCCCATGTGAGGTGCTAGTATATAATTTCCTTGCTTATATATAATTTGCGGGGCTTATATGTGTTGTGGATTGTTTTAAACCAATGCTTCATGCCCCCAACTTATAAATTGATTGGCTAAAAGCACATTTGCTTGAGGACAAGCAAATACCAAGTGTAGGGATATTTGATAAGGTTTTAAAATGTACCTTTTTGAGGGGTCGTTTAAACCCTTATTTGATCACTTTTGTATCCGTTATTACTTAATATCGTTCCTTTTCACTTTTTAGGGCTCTTGAAGGCAAATTGCTGGAATGGCACTTATTTGGACGAAATGGCGCGGATATACGAAGAAAATGGCCAAAGTCAAGAATCGAGACACTCAAGCTGCTGAAACACAAGGGGACGGCGTCAGGTGTTATCTGCGACGCCGTCGGAGCACATGTTGTGACGATACAGTAGCCAAATTGCTTATTTTCAAGTGACGGTGCCAGGCTTTAAAAGAGTTGGTCGTCGCAACTCAGACGACCTAGTTTGATCCAGACGGCGTCAGAGACTGAAGGGGACGGCGTCACAAGCATAAGGTGACGCCGTCGCAAGACTAACGTGGCCAAGACGAAACTCTAATAACGACAACC
The DNA here is from genome assembly GCA_019973895.1 of Chrysanthemum seticuspe. Lineage (NCBI taxonomy): Eukaryota > Viridiplantae > Streptophyta > Magnoliopsida > Asterales > Asteraceae > Chrysanthemum > Chrysanthemum seticuspe. Next base: position 81,341,142 of record BPTQ01000006.1, on the reverse strand, counting down.
TGACGGCGTCACAAATTAAAAGGTGGCGCCGTCGCGAATGTAATCTTATATATAGAATCCGAATTTTTTAGTTTTCAGTGTTTAGTCTTTTGGAGTAAAAACCTAAACCGAACCAAGGCTGTCCTGTACAGTATTTTAGGGTTCCAAACCCTATCTTACATCAAGATAAGTGTTTTAATTTATTAATTAAATTATGTTTTCAATTATTTGTGTGTATGCTTCCATGTTCTCCATGTCCGGCTAATTTACTTGTGTGTTTGTTTAGGGAATATGAAACTTAACTATTGAATATTGATTGGTTGTCTCTTATCTTAATTGTTAGTGATCTAGTAATGCGATAGGTCATTCGTTGTGTAGTTAATGCCTGATTAATCTTTGTGAACCTTATACTATAACACCTAGAGTAGTTGTAGGCTAAACCATCCAAAGAGTACCTTAGAGTTAGAGTTTATAAATCCTAGAGATTTTGTAGACGAGACCCTTTGGTAGTTTCAAAGAGTTAGGGATAAACGCATACCCTACGACCTTAGACACACAACGCAATTAAGAATAAGGACGTGACAATTCAAGCATCAATAGGAGATAATTAAGGAGTAATAAAACCTAAGTAAACACATCTTTAAACCATCATACGAGCATACAATAATTAGACATAGACTACCCTCACCTTAGTTAATTAGATAATTAGATAGTAGAGTAATCGGTAGAAATACCAACCCCCCAAATCCAAACCCCGAGATTTGTACCTTTCCATTTCCTAAAAAAATATAAAAAGATAAAAAATAATCTTCCTCAACCCCAACCTTAGCGTAGTAACCTCTCACTAGCATTCCTATTCCCCTAGAGAACGATATCAATTCCCGTGGCTTACCCTAATACTACACTACAATGCTTAGGTTCACTGCCTAGGGTGTTGAAAAACTTGCTCGACGAAAAGGAAGTTCCTTTGACCCCTAACGACGCGTGTAGCGTTATCACAAGCCCTAGGTGCCTGATGAAGTCCATTAAGTGCTTTGACCACTTTGTAGACCATATCTGGATTGTGAGGGTCTACAAATCCCTTGGGCTGAGTGACATACACTTCTTTTTCAATTTCACCATATAAGAAAGCACTTTTTACATCCATCTGATATACCATGAAGCCCATGTAGGAAGCAAATGCCAAGAAGAGTCTTATAGCTTCTACTCTTGCAACATGAGCAAAAACCTCATCATAATCAATCCCTTCTTCTTGTCTGTGACCTTGGGCAACCAACCTAGCCTTATTCCTTACCACAATCCCCCTTGCATCCCTCTTACACTTCAGAATCCACTTTGTCCCAATAGCATACTTGCCATGAGGCAACTGAACAAGCTCCCACACATTTTGATTTAAGAATTGTTGCATTTCTTCTTGCATAGCAGCTACCCAATCATCATCTGCCAAAGCCTGTGCAACACTGGGTAGGTTCAATTTGAGAGAGGAAACAAGCAAATACACAATGATGATAGTCTATATGATTGTTCTTATGTTGATCCTGAATGTAACTGAGAAATGCAGATTCACCAAAATTTGTCTTCATCACCCTGCTTCTAGTTTGCACAGATGAAGTAGGATCACCAATTATTAGAGATTGTGGATGGACTGTGTTAATCCTCTTTGTTGCATTAGGACTAACATCAATGGATGTGACCAGATTAGTAAGAGTAGGACCAAAGTCATCATCATAGGAAGAAGAATCAAAGATGTCTGTTCTTGAAAAATGATGAATGCCATCCAATTCAGAGCTTGAATGTTGTGAATTGGCTAAGTCAGATGGACTTGAAAATCTGGTGGGAGAATCTTCTAAACCCAAAGTATCAACAGATGGAGTAGTGGAGGGAACAGCAGGAACAACATCACTAGGAGAAGGAACATAAACACTAACAGCAGAATCACCATCAGCAGCAACTGAGCCATTACCAGTAGTATCAGACACATTACCAGCAGGAACAGATACATTATTAGCAGCATCAAACTTCCTGCGGGCTTCAATAGTTGCCTGCCTTAATAGTTCCTCTGTTTCTTTGGAGAATTCATAACCATACTTTTCAGCATCATCCTGTGCTGCATGCTCTTGGAGTTGAAGCTTCACAAGCTCTTCTGCATACCCTAAATCACTTGAAGCTACATCAGAAGAAGCTGTGTCCTTGGTACCTGAAAAGTGGTTAGTAGGAAAAGAAGGAACAACAATAAGTTGTTCATCACACTCTGAATCTAACTCATCATCTGAGGAACCTGCAATGTTAGTTTGAGTATTTTGTGGTTCTGCAGAAAGATTAGATTTATAACGAGTATAACCTAAGTGATCAGTTAAGTAGTCAAGATCAAAGTACCATTCTTGACCTGCTCCCTGAAAATTTGGCTTGTCCTCCATAAATCTCAGATTCAGTGTTTCTTCAATCCTCTTTGTGGAGATGTTATATACCCTGTAAGCTTTACTATGAGCTGAATAGCCTACTACAAAACCCTCATCAGCTTTTCCTTCAAATTTTCCCAAATGATCACTGGTGTTAAGGATGGTCACATGACAACCAAAAGGCTTAAGGTAGCTTATGGTAGGAATCTTTTCAGACAAAAGTTCATAAGGTGTCTTATTGTGAGGATGAGTTATCAACACCCTATTCAAAACATAGCAGGCAGTGCTGACTGCTTCAGTCCAGAACATGGTAGGTAACTTTGAATCAGCAAGCATAGATCTTGCTGCTTCAATCAGGGTTCTATTCTTCTTTTCAGCAACTCCATTTTGTTGTGGAGTCCTGGCATTGCTATAATCCATTTTTAACCCCTTTGTAGCACAGATCTCAATTAATTTTGCATTCTTGAACTCTGTCCTATTGTCACACCTAATAGCTTTAACCTTTTTATTTAACTGATTCTCAACCAGGGCAATAAAGTCTTGAAGAATCTGAAATGTTTCATCCTTAGTCCCCAAAAAGATACCCAGCAGTACCTACTGTAGTCATCAGTAACCACCAAACAATAGTACTTGTGATCAATGCTTCTCATAGATGTAGGACCAAAGAGGTCCATGTGTAGAAGCTGCAAAGGCTCTGTAATAGTGCTGACAACAGTAATGGATTTGTAGGAAGCCTTGTGCTGCTTTCTCTTGTTGCAAGCCACACAATTGTGCTCATTAGTAAAGACTTTGGAAGGAAGTTCATGAACTAACCCATGTTTTCCCAACTTGTTGATAGTTTTGAAATTAACATGAGCCATCCTTCTATGCCATTTATTAGATTCATCCACGGATGCCTTTGCCACCAAACAAGCTAAATCACCTTCAGGCTGAACATCATTGAGATTGAATGTATACAGATTATTTTTTCTAGGCACCTTTAGAACAACCTGACTGTCATCAGGTAGCTAGAAATCTTTTGAAAGTACAAGACATTCAGTATCTGTGAACAGAACACAAATTTTCTTGTCACAGATTTGAGACACAAAAAATAAGTTGAAGTTTCGTAGTTCTTCCACATAATACACATTCTCAAAGTCCAGCTTGGAAGTTCTAATAGTTCCCTTCCCTGTAATTTTACCATCTCCTCCTCCAAATGTAACAATACCTCCTTGAATAGATACAAAATCATGAAATCTGTCTCTGTTCCCTATCATACTCCTAGAACAGCCACTATCAACTATACCTAAATCTTTATTTGTATGAGGATCATCCTGTAGAATCCAAGATCCGGACTCAACTAGGGTATGAGCAATATTGATTGATTAGATGCACAGCGGATAATAATTAACACAATCAACATTACTAATAAGGTTTTCTTTATTGAATAATATAAAAACTACTACAACTAATGTACAAACGCTATAATCGTGTGTCTAGACTCTCATTAGAGATGTTTGCTATGAAATGAAATGAAAGAGATGAGTGAAAGGGATGCCTAAACCCTAGATGCCTACCCTCTTTATATAAGAGAGGGAGGTTACATGAAACCCTAATAATAGCTTACTAGAAAAGCTATCTAAATATTACATGATAATCCCTCATTGTTTCTTCTTTCTTCATTCCTGCTCGTGGGTTTTGTAATCATCAACTCTGCAATTCCTAACAATCTTCCCCTAAACTAGAATTTGACTAGGTTAAGTTCCAGTTTCTTGATATTACAAAACAACCTGTAGAAAGAAACAATGCTAAAACATGTCATCACAAATAATCCGCTGCACATCTACTAATTTTCTTCCTCTTTTTCTAATAGGGGTCTTGTACAACTTGTAGACGCTTCCCCTCAAGTGATGCATGTAGATGGTGAGTATAAGCTTCCCCCTAAACATATACAAACCATCTCAATAATTTTTATTTATTTATTATTATTTTTTTATCACTTAGAAAAAGAAATAATACGAACCTTTTTTTTACAACTAAACAAAAGAAATAAAGCACAGCAGCAGAAAAATCAAGTCAGCAGCAGCATCAAAATAGTCTACCAGTAGGAACGGAGAACCAGTAGAAACATCAACGTAGGCGTCTTATATCTTGCACTATCCATGTGACTCTAAATCTTGATAAACCCTCAAGTAATATGAGACACTGAGCATAACAACGTGACTCCTTAAAGTGATAGCAAATGTGAGCATTAAGCACCTTCTGTAGATCACACCCCTTCTGTTAATACAAATAAGCCGTAAAAATGTTTATTTATATTTTACGATCTTCTAATGGTTTGTCGATAAAAAACGTAAAATCATTTTAACGAAACAAATAAAATACGTAAATGGTTTGAACTAATAGTTTCTAACATATTCACATTTTCACATAAAACACTAAAACAAGTATAAGTGATTTTATGATTTAGTAATAGATATGTACAAAAACTAGTGTTTACATATTTGTATAAAATATACACATAACTAGTATGTAGTATATTGGGTAATATAAATGGGTAGAACCTTATGTATCACAACCCATTGGGTAAATACATTGAATGTAGTTGGGTACAACCCAAAGCCCATAACCCATGGATCTTGACCCATAACCCATTGCATGACATCATGCTTATATCATACATGGATAATATCCATAACCCATGGATCAACCCATACCCAAGTGACTAAGTGCATTGCACTCAAAGATACATTGTATCTAGCCAAATATCCATGGTTCAACCCATGACCCATGACCCATAACCAAAATACCCATGGGCAAAAAGGAGCATTCCACGGATCCCTAGCTTTGTGCTAGCCGGATCCCTTATGGAAGGGATCCGTGGGATCTGGAGAAATCCTTCCCGCTTGTTGTTCTCACATGTTGTATTGTTTGCTAACACAACAACCATACAATCTCGCCTACTTCTTCGCAAGGCGAATTGCAAATCTTCAAGGCTCCAAGAATAAACTTATCCCTTATGGAATGTTCTTGACATGCCTCTATCATAATGTTATGCACTTCCATCCTCAATTTCAAAGTCCGTTGTACGTACTTGTGAACAAGATGATGGAACCGCTAAACATATCTCTCATGAAGACTTTCTTCATTTTTGATTCCACCAACACTCATCAATCACATAATGATCCTCCTAGCGAAAACGCTCAAGGAACCTAGTAGTATTCCAAAATAGGATCAATTATCTTGTACTCGTGCTTTATCCATGTAATCCAATTTCTTTCATGAAGTAAAACATCTTACATTTGATATCTTAGTATTAGAACTCTTTTTAGACTATCCTTGAGATATAATGCATTGTCAAGATCATTGAATACTTTTAGTAAAGGTCCTGCTGAGCAGATGGGCGGATCCCAAAGATTGTGCTAGACGGATCCCTACACTCAGGGAACCGTGGGATCCAGAAAACAGAAAATGCAATTGCAAGCATTGTATTTCAAACATATCCTTAGAACACCTCACACTAAGCTAAACATAGTGTCTTAAGGCAAATTAAGTCCTTATCAAAGATAGGTAGATCCTTCCTACTCACACATAACTCATTTAGATCACACTCTAAGACGCTTGTAGATCTATCGTTTCATATTTAATCCATTACTCTTCCGCTCTTAAACTCACACTTCATTTTTTACTTGATCCCTCACATCTAGTCTTAGAAATCTTTTCGATTATGGCAAAGTTGATCATAAATCATCCTTACGTCAAAATTGATCAAAGTTGATCAAACTCTAGTTTTCCCATCTCAAAGCTTCTAGGATATTTTCCAAAATACTATCCTAAGTCACAACCTAATCTCTAGGATCATTTAGCTTCAATTGACACTCTCATCTTTAGTGTCATCCTTGATCATCCATTGGTACTCTTGAAAGTTCCAAATCCTTCCATAAAAGACAATCATTAGCTACATCACTCATTACCTTTAAGTACTTAAGCACCCCTTCATTTAAGACACTTAGGAGGACTGAAACACTCAAGATATTATGGGTCTTAGATCTTAGAAAAATCATTTCCACTCTTTCATAGCTGCTGAGAGTCGGATCCCTAGGATTAGCCTAGACGGATCCCTCTGAGGAGGGAACCGTGGGATCCGGATGACAGTTTATGTCAAATCTTGCTAAAACAACCATTTTAACTCATCTTCCTAACTTAAACACTCCATCTCATCTTAAATGTGTTCCTAGATCAGTGCAAACTCTGAAGTTGACTCTTGTGCATGTTAATCATCACATTCCAATGAATCCTAGTGGCTTAAGGTTTAAATGCACTTGCCAAATCTCTTGATTTATAAACCACTTTGTTAGGACCTCCATAGTCATCACTCTCATCCTAACTTTCAGCACTTTAGAAACCCTTGCAAACCTCTTGAAATCATTTCATCATGAGGAAAACCCCAAGTAATAACTTATCCACCAAAGAACCACCCATGAAAATGGCGTGTGTTATACACGAAATCTCTTCAACCGAATCATCTCCTGTCAAGCCAACAAATGATAGGATCCTTCCTCATCTATTCAAACCAATTCCTAAAAGGATAGTACCCACAAACTACCAATGCCAAACACCACCATACCTCCTAGGCCAAACAATATCATCTCCACTAAACCATCACCATTGGTTCCTAGAGCTATTTCATTTACATCCCCACTATCATCACCATACCTCTACAATTTAGAGGACTTGCCTCCTAGGCCGTCTCATCCGCTTCCGCCGACAACATTATCCTCATTAGAAGGAATAATGGTACAAAATCAAGGTGTTGAGTCAACACTTGCTCCGGCTTCCTTTTCGCCGTTTCCATCATATAATCCCATTTGGATTATGAGAAGTCATCAAAGTCAACCACCCGACCATATGGAAGCTGACACTTCTCTACCACCACCATCATTCTTAGTCGAGCCATTCTCAAATGCGCCTCCACCAATCCCTCCATCGTTTGAAGCTCCACAAGCCACTTCACTTGATCCTTCGCATCAAGCCATTTCATTTCTTCCACCACCACTACCTAGCCATGAAAAAGATTGCTATCATTGTCAACATGTTGAAAGTTTGATACATGAAGTATGAGAAGACCAACGTTTCATGTTCTATCATCTCCTTGAACATTTCGACGAGATTAAACCTAAACAAAACTCGAGCTAGAAGATTTTAGTGGTGTCCTAGCATCAAGCGATAGTTGGTTTAGAAATTCCTAGTCATGTATTTTCTTTTCTTTTTTGTTTTTAGAGTCATGTATATCATAACTCTAGTTTTATTAAATGGAATTACATGCTACTTGTTATTTTTCTGAGAATATGATCACTTTGTATTCATATCTCATTTTTGTGATAACATTACTTGTTATATCACATTTCCTGAAATTAAGCAGCTAAAACGGATCCCTCAAAATTGCCTAGACGGATCCCTACTAGGAGGGAACCGTGGGATCCGTGAGACAGAAAGCTTTCTTTCTACTAACTTGAACCACATTTGCAGAAAATTATGAATTATAGTTGCTTCTAACCTTTGTTTTGTAGTTATTCAATTTACACATGAAGACTTTGACATCCTAAAGCTAGGGAGAGCTTTATGTCAAAGCAATACATTGCAAATTACTTGCAATACTAGGTTTACATTTCATGACATCCCCTTGCAAAATTGCAATCATCAAGGGGGAGTACATTCGTCACTTAGACGAAATATTTTGCAAACTTACTTGCAAACAAACTAGATTAGTATCACTTTCTTGATGCCCTTACATAGGGATGGACTCGTCAAGGGAGAGTAAAGACGAGATCCTTTCCCGTTACTTGCTCTCTATTTCTTTTTATTTTTATTTCTTTCACATGTTTTTCTTAAAAACGATGTGTTGCTTTCCTACAAACACTTTTTGTTTCGACAAAAAGGGGGAGAAGAAAGTAAAAACTACAAATTCAAACTTTTACGAATTTTAGCTTTTCCTTAAAATAATTTTATGTTTTGTCATCAACAAAAATGGGGAGATTGTTAATACAAATAAGCCGTAAAAACGTTTATTTATATTTTACGATCTTCTACTGTTTTGTCGATAACAAACGTAAAATCATTTTAACGAAACAAATAAAATACGTAAATGGTTTGAACTAATAGTTTCTAACATATTCACATTTTCACATAAAGCACTAAAACAAGTATAAGTGATTTTATGATTTAGTAATAGATATGTACAACAACTAGTGTTTACATATTTGGATAAAATATACACATAACTAGTATGTAGTATATTGGGTAATATAAATGGGTAGAACCTTATGTATCACAACCCATTGGGCAAATACATTGAATGTAGTTGGGTATAACCCAAAGCCCATAACCCATGGATCTTGACCCATAACCCATTGCATGACATCATGCTTATATCATACATGGATAATATCCATAACCCATGGATCAACCCATACCCAAGTGACTAAGTGCATTGCACTCAAAGATACATTGTATCTAGCCAAAGATCCATGGTTCAACCCATGACCCATGACCCATAACCAAAATACCCATGGGCAAAGAGGAGCGTTCCACGGATCCCTAGCTTTGTGCTAGCCGGATCCCTTGTGGAAGGGATCCGTGGGATCCGGGGAACATTAGGTTTTTTCCTCTATAAATAGTGTGCCATTTCTTCATTATTTCTCACCCCTTTCTAACACACTTTCTCCCTGAGTTAAAAACTCACTAACCTCAGATCCAAGAGATCTGTGTTTGTAGTTTTGTTTTTGTATGATCTTTTAGGTTCCTTTTAAAGGCAAGATCACCACCTTTGAAGTCGAGCAAGCTCAAGTCCATGAGTTGCCATGCTTCCTCATCATCAAGGCTACTGAAGTCTTCTTGTTGATGATTCCTTTCTTTCTTCAAAGAAGTGTAGTGTTGAAGACATTAATGAAAGATGTCTCAAGTGTTAAGACGAAGATATTAGTGAAGGGTATCTATCGTCTATAGCATAAACACTTGTGGCAGGTACTTAGAAATCAAGACAAGAAGCATTAGTGAAAGGTGCTTAGAAATCAAGACTATAAGCATTAGTGAAAGGTGCTTAAGAAGTGAAGACACAAGACATTAGTGAAAGGTGTCTTGTAGATCTAATGAAAGGCATTAGTGAAAGGTGCCTTAGATGTACATTCGATATGGTGTGTTTCGATGTACTAGGTAGACTAGCATTAGATCCAAGGATATTGATTTCCTTGATGATGTTGTAAAGGAGTAGATCTCCTTTGGGATTAGTCGTTGGTGTAGTGTGGTAGTAGTTCCTCCATTGCAATGGAACTAGGTGCTTAGCCTAGTACCTAATAAAGGGTAGGCGACGTTGTGAAGGTGTAGTTCACCTTGGAGTGAAATTACTAGGTACTTAGCCTAGTACCTTATAAAGGGTAGGCGACGTTGTGTAGGTGTGGTTCACCTTGGAGTGAAAGAACCCGGTGGTTAGCCTAGCACCGGAAAAAGGGTAGGCGACGTTGTGAAGGCTTCTCCGCCATAAGGAGACTGGTGTAGTGATTACGAACTCTCGAGTAGGTGACTCAGGGAGTGGAGTAGGGCAAGGAAGGTGTCCTTATAGCCGAACCACTATAAATACTCACGTTGTGGTTTTGTGCTTCTTACTCTTATCTTTTCATTACTTACCTTTATATGCTTGTTTATCAACATCCAACACACACATCTAAATAGATTGACATAAGTCGATCTAAATAGATTAAAAGGAAGTTTTAATTGGAAAAGCTATTCAACCCCTCCCCCCCTTCTAGTTTTCCACACCTTTACTAACACTGAGCACTACAACATAACTCCTTAAAGTGTTAGCAAATATGCGCATTAAGTACCTTTAATCTGTAGATCTCACCCCTTCGCTAGATTTATCAAGTCTTTGTCACACCATTAATGTACGAACAAGTTATCTCAAAAGTGTTCCTGCTTACTTTGAGATATGATAATACACGCACCTGATCAACCAGTAGGAACTCTAAAATAACCAGTAGCAACTTATCAGCAGAAACTAGGGGTGTTCAAAAAATCCGAGAAACCGACGAATCGAGCCGATCCGCTCAATCCGAAACCGCAAAAAACCGATAACCGAAGAAACCGAAACCGAGAAAAACCAAAATCGAAAAAACCCGCTTATCATGGTTCGGTTTCGGTTTTTACTTTTAGTTATCCGCGGTTACCCGAACCGAACCGCCTATAATATACATGTAGGTTTCAACAAACCAATCTTAAATATGTACAAGTATTAACTATCTTATTGCATTACCTTTATCGTATAACGCATTATTACTTATCTAATGTGATCATTTACTAACGTCCATGAATTACATATAATTAAAGTGATCGTACTTATAAACGTCAAATAAATAATATTAATTATTTTGTTACATATGATAATTTGAATGCTTTTATTGCGACGAAACAACATTATTATTACTTAAATATTTTCAATGTTATTTAATTTTACTACAATTGACATATTACGTTCTAATTTATGTTATTGTTCGTCCGATTCAAATCGATTAATTTTTTAAAATGGTTAACCGTGACCCGAACTGCGGGTAACCGCCTAGTACGGTTTGGTTTTGGATAGTAAAATGAACTACCCGCCCCGCGATGGATAGTTAAAATCTCTAACCGAACAGAGCCGAACCGCCCTGTGAACACCCCTAGCAGAAACCAATATTACCAGCAGGAACCAAATCAATCAGCAGGAACCGACCAGCATGAACCAATACGAATCAAAATATGCAGCCAGTAGAAACATCAAATCAAGCCGAAAGTATGTTAATTACTAGGGTTCATCGTTGAATTAAAAATTCAACTCACCAAGACTAGTAAAACATTAGAAGACCAACTGTCAAGACCAAAATTAGCATATACAACAACCGATCATGAACAGTATAAATGTTATCCGACCAGAATTAAGTTCCCACGCTGCTATTTAACCATGAATCAACCAGTAGCAAACAGTAAGCAATGAACCTAGGACCAGTATTAAATAATATGTCCATAAGTGTCCTAAGAGAACACTTATGTCAACGAACAGTACCACCAGACCTGGCTTTATATGGGACCAGTATAATTATGCGTATCATAGTATTAAAAAACCAGCATATATAACCAATCTTCATTGCTGCTGTCAACATCAGTAGAAATAAAAACGAGACCAGCAGCATTACTAACTCATGCCCATGTGACATCGTACAAAACAAAACAAATCAACATAGTCAGCCAATCAAACGCTATCTCTGTAGGTCCCACCAATTTCACCCCACGTGATTCAAAATACTTTATGCAATCCCACGTTATCAATCAGTACAAGAATAATGGTACCAAGTGTGAATGAGACCAATTAAAAAAAATAACAATCAAACCAGTATACCTCACGTGATCAGCAGCAACCTCACATGATCAGCAGCAAAATAATTTAATGCCTCACGTAACAACACAGAAAACGACAGTGAGAATTAAGCTCCATAAGTTGATTCATGCGAGTAATTTGACCAAATAACATTCTAATTAAATAATACATGATCAGAAGTAACCATAGAGAACCAGTGCAAAACTATGGACCCACGTGATATCATAAACCCAATCGAGTACTAGACTGAGATAAACATCATGAAGCACATGTCCCTTTCGCGTACAAGATAATCAATACAACATGTACACACTTATCAAAATAAGAATAGTCAAACTAACAATTCAACCTACAAATCACTCATTCATGCGAACCAATCAAAATTCACGATCATCATAACTTCCATACATCGCCCACACCCAATCCCATTCCACTCGAAATCATATGTAAAAACAATTTTAATGGGACCAGTATTAAGAATAAACCAATTCGTACGAGGTTTAATAGAATAAACCAATCTATGATTGATAATAACAATAAAACCAATTACCTCAAAATTCAATTTCACCTTTGCATCTGTTCCACAAATATAACCAGATCTGCTCTTCTTTCTGCTGCCTCTTTTCTTTTCAAAATTGTTGCATAAACCCTAATTACATGAAAACCTTATAAACCCTAGATCGAGAGCCACGAGGCTCTGATACCAATTGTAGAAACCAAGATCCGGACTCAACTAGGGTATGAGCAATATTGACTGATTAGATGCACAACAGATAATAATTAACACAATCAACATTACTAATAAGGATTTCTTTATTGAATAATATAAAAACTACTACAACTAATGTACACACGCTATAATCGTGTGTCTAGACTCTCATTAGAGATGTTTGCTATGAAATGAAATGAAAGAGATGAGTGAAAGGGATTCCTAAACCCTAGATGCCTACCCTCTTTATATAGGAGAGGGAGGTTACATCATCAAATTCGCTTTTAAGAGCATCATATTTAGCATTACAATCAAAAATACAATTTTGTACCAGAGAAATGATGCCCATCAGTGCAAACTCATCAGCAGTATTTTTAGCATCGCTCTTTTATAAAGATAACGTCACTTACGTGAAATGGACTAGATATGTAGTATACTTTGCCTGCAGGGACTAGTATCGTTTAAGTGGCAAAGTAACAGTTGGATGAGCCTATAAATACCCCTCATGACTCTCCGTGAGGGGGAGGTGAATCATTAGGTTAGTGTGTTCTTTGTTTCATCAATAAAAGTTATCATTTGTTTCTCCTCCCTCTCTCTACTTTCTCTCTCTTGAAGATGAAGATCTTCATCTTCTTCCACCAACCAAGGCCTCCCAAAACCACATAAATCATGTATATTCACGGTCCTACAATTGGCATCGGAGCTAGGTTGTTTTTTTTTTGTCGATTTATGGTGGTTTTGTACTTGTTTTAGGCTGTTTTTTGTACCATTTTTATTGGCCGAATTTTTTTTTCCGATTAGTTTTGGTATAACAGATTATTACATGTTTTGTATCCATTTGGTCAAAAAATGTCACATGGTCTATCAGTCTACAAAATCTGTCTTGTGTCAACTTTAAGCCAAGCCAGTTTTTCGTTTCATTTTAATGACGTTTTTGTTCCAATCCGTGCAAACTTGTGGTCAAAGCGTGGTCAAAACGAGAAAATATTGAAGCTTATGAGACATGTTTTCTGGGCTTATATGAAGATGAACGGATTTTTTGGTCGGAATACTCGCCTTAAAATGGTCAAAGGGTCACAACCCTCATTTTCTACGCATAACCCATCTTTAGAAAATTTACGCATAACTTGGAAAGTTATGCGTAAGGTTTGTTACGCGTATGCTTTTACGCATAAGAATGCTACGCGTATGACCTATTTTTACGCATAAGTAATTTGGCCTACGCATAAGGTTGAAAAATATTACGCGTATGGTTTTTTTTTACGAGTAAGATAAGAAAAAGCTTATGCGTAAACCATTAAGAAGACTCGAACACAACCAAAATATACCAATTTCGTTTATCACGACCTCAGCTATCATTACATCATTGGTCCATGATATTTTCAAAAACAAGAAGACTCGAAGCAATAACATCAGATCCGCCACAAGTATCCCAACAACCACCAACAATTTCATCTCAATTACAAGACTCAATAAATAGAAAAAGTTCAACTTATCTCAGATCTGGTTCAATTTTTTTTGAATCTTTTAAAGATTTTTCAATTTGAACCATCTATCATCATCGATACTTTTGGAAATCTTTGTTTCCTAAATATCCGAAGACATAGACAACGTTAATAACATTATGTTATTCCCTTTTTTTCTTGTTCGTTCCATAGTTCTATCTCAAAAACGAAAATGAAAATTAAATATCCGAATATAAGATGAAGATGACTAACAATTATGTTACCCTTCCATCCCTTGTTCGATTATCACAACATCTAACACCTACCTGAGATCATGTAAAGACCTTGAAGTTCAAACCTTGAGTTCTTCAGCCATACTTAATAAACGAAGAGAAAGGTGTTTTGATGGAGATGAGATGTGATTCGAGAGAGCTGATGATTCTGAGAATATTGTTTGATGAAGAATGAGATGCGTTTGGTCACTGACTGAAAGTGGGAGGCGTATTATTTTCTGTGTATTTTAGGGTTATGCCACTAGTAGAATTATTAGGGCTATCTCTCTCTCTTTAATACCGGTTATGATATGGTTAGGATTTTGGATCGGGTTTGGTTAAATGGATCGTGGGCTTTGGCTTCACAATTCTTTTTCGGGCTTCAGTGATATAAAGAGATCGAGTACTAGCCACTAGGCATGGATTTGGACTTCTCTAATATTGGATCGATGATTGCTTATGAAAATCGGGGTCAGGAAATACACTTGAATTATATCAAAAGATATATTCCAAATTTAATCTTTTGGATATATATACGTTTGATAATATTTGATCTTTAAAAGAATTGTATTTTTGGTATGGTAAATTTTCACGGAGGATATAAATTCACGGCTTGAGCAATAATTTGAAAAAAAAATGACTTCGGGGTTTTTGTACGGTATTGCTTACGCGAAATTGAAGTAACGTTTCACGGGTGATCTTCTTTATCGTTGAGACGTTGGTTGGTTGGTTGCATGTCTTAAGATAACTTGTTGGGGCACATTATGAATTGACAATCTGGTTATAACTGATGTAAGGAGTTACGTTGTGGTGCTCACAGTGTATAATTATCACTTTAAGGAGTTACGTTGTAGTGCTCAGTGTCACACGGCGTTGTGGATTGTTCAAGAATTTAGAACAAGCAGTAAGTCACAAATTTGGGATGTTTACTTCCTTTTCAAGTTGGTCTTATCGGGTTTTCTTCATATGTGGTCATTACTATTAGCCGGTGAATTCAAAGGAGGATCGATTTCAGGTTGGTTTGAGAGAATTATTGAGAGTATTTTTGCGACATATTCTCACGGAATTTTGATCAAGCTAAGGTTTTAATATTGCATCAAGAAAAAGGTAATACGGCATGTACACAACATTATGATGATTCCGATAGCTCGCAACCATCAGGAGGGAGAAGTTGGTTGTTGGAATCACTCCTAAACTATAATTCAAGTGTTAGTTATTCTTATGTAATAGGTAGCTTATTATGGCCTTTATGTTTGTTATTAGCCTTAAGCTTATGTAGAAGGCCCATGAGCTTAGGCCCAAGCCCATAAAGGAAAGGATGGGAACTAGGAGTGTTGCCCTAGCTTCCCTCCTATAAATACTCTTGTTAACCTTCATTTGAAGGTTGGTTGTTCAATTTACTCTTTCACTCATACTCCTACGCGTAACTGTCTTTACTTATCGTGTGTGTGTGTGTTTGGTTTACTTGTTCAATCGCCTTTATCTCCTTCTAGTAAGCTTGTGTTGTAAAACTAGTGACCTAACAGTGGTATCAATCGCCTAATAGTTGGGTGAACGTATTGTTTGAAGTGAGTTTTGGTCTCACGCTTAACTTACGGTTCATAACTTTGGCTTGCTTAAAAACGCATTTTTTACACTTTTTATTCCAAGATTCTTGTACTTTCAATGTTATAAGGTGTTAAACTTACTGTTTTTGGCAAAAAGTTTTGAACTTTATGCGTGGATCATTGTTTTTCAACTAGTTTTTAAACGAGGGTGTAAACCTACGCGTAACTGTTTTAGAAGCTTTGGATCATCAAGTTTCACACTTTTGTGTTATTTTGGTGATATTGAAGCTATTTCATCACAAAAATCTGGTTTAGAAACATATTTGGGCAAAAGTCATTTTACGAGTAGAACTACGCGTATCAAAACCCTAATTCTACTCGTAACTTTATCCTTGGTTTGATCTTCAGTTTCGTGGTTTACTCCGTGTTTTCTTGCTTGTATAAGCCTGAAAATACATCGACTTTGGATATCTTTTGCACTATGAAGTGTAAAAGATCACTTGGGATAAAACCCTAAAATTACGCATAAGCATAAAGCTTACGCGTAGAAATCCTACGCATAATATTTATCTTACGCATAAGCCTAGTCTTACGCATAAGGTAATCCTACGCCTAAGTTTCTACGCCTAACTTTGTGTCTACGCATAACTTTAGTGTCTTTTCCCTACTTACGTGTAAGCTATACCTACGCGTAACTCTTGATTGTTACGCGTAACTTTGGTGTTTTTACGCATAAGTGCTACTTGGTTTATTGTGATTTCTACGCCTAAGGATACTTCATCAACAAAGGTTCATTCGACTACAAAGATCCATCAACACAAGTTTTCAAAAAAAAAAAAAATTATCATAACTCAAATTTTTTAGGGGAGACTAAACGTTCAATTTTTACGCGAGATTCAAATTTTGGTTTAACTGTGAAAATTTTGGTCAAAAATTCAAATTTTTGGGCCCAAATTCAAATTTTTCGGGTAAAATTTTGCGTCAAAATTGTCATAACTCAAATTTTTTCTTTCAACCTTAGAATTGAATTTTATAGTGAATTTCAAATTTTGAGAGTCAAAATTTTTCAAAATTATTTTTGGAGGGAAATTGCAATTCACTATATCGACCTTCTGTGTGCTATATCGACTTTGCACCTTTTCTTCTCTTTGATTCTTCTGCAGGGGAGTGAAATGGATTCTGATCATAAAGATCCATTTGTGGCATTGAAAGAAGGATACATAGCTCTGGCTCTGGCATTGAAGCGTCAGACATCATCAAATTCCTGATATCCCGCAAATCGTGCAAGGTGAAAGAGTTGATGTACATGAAAGGAATGCTCAACTGGACGTTGAGAATGTTGTGATTACTGCAACTGTCGGTAATGCGGACAATGAGGTTGTAGCATTGGAAAAGCAGGATGACAGCAGCAGCTCTGGAGAAGATAACATACTTAACTACGACACTGAGCCCAACTGTGACGAAGAACAAATGGTTGAGGAAGATATCTTACCAACCTATGACACTGACACAGAACAGATGGTCGAGGTACAATCTACTGTTGATCATATTCTGACTGCAAATGCGATACAACATACTGAGCAACCTGAATTTAGTAATAAAGGAGAGGTTGACCAGTGTGTTGCACAATGTCCAAACAACTATCTCATGTCTGAGCCCTTACTTGTTAACAATTCAACTGAAACGTCAAATCAAACTCTTGAATCTGAAATCATCCTTCTCAAAAAGACAATTTCTCAGTTTCAAAAAGATTTTTCAAAACTTGAGGCTCATTGCATATCTCTTGAACTTAAACTGCAAAACAATGATTTAAACTCAGAGCCAAAAAGTAAATCTTTGAATGAACAAAGTAATCATGTGGATACATTAGTTAAAGAAAATGAGCATTTAAAGGCTCAACTTCAAGCAAAGGGGCTTGCACATGTTGCTTTACAAAAAAAACTGAGAAGATTCACTAACAAGAGTGTGGATACTAATTTTGCAAAGCCAACAATCTTGGGGAAATCGTCTCTACAACATTTCAGAAAACAATCAGTAGTTAGACAACCAACTGCATTTAAATCTGAATGTTCAAAATCTTTAAAACCACGGTTTCCCTCCCAAGTTGTTGAGAATAATCATTTGATAAAACCAGTCACTCCACATTCCTGTCCTAAGAATAATGCTTCTGTTTCTGTTAAACATGTTTCTGTTAAACCTGTTTCTGTTATACATGTTTCTGTTAAACCTCAACTTGTGGCTGCTCCTGGCAAATCTAGGATTAGTTCGAACACTGTGTCTAAACTGAGCATTAAAAGTAAAGATTCATATGATTCAAATGACACGTACAAGAACTGTGATCTAGAAAAGGCTAGGAAAAGGGCACTTCTTCAAAAGGATGGAATCTTAGGTTCACGACCTAGTGTATCACCTTCAAGTGTATTACTGAACACTACCTGTAGTAGCAAACCAAAACCTACGTTAACTCAACAAACAGTTAGAAATAAACCCGTTGATCTAAATGTAAACTGTCAGAAACCTAATAGGTGGATCCATATAGGATGCAGACTCTTCCCAAAAGAAGTTTCAACATCCCCTAGATCTAACATTAGATGGATACCAACGGGTAGGATTTTCAAAACTGTTAGTCTTAGGTGGATTCCTACAGGCAAGATACTAAGTAGTTGCACCAAAACAAGTGGGATACCAACACCATCCATCCCTGAGGCAGGAAAGGAAATCATCAAAATAGCATGTTCAGGTGTCAAGAAGATAATTGATACTACATCTTTATGCTTCTAACATCTGGAACCTAGTTACACTTGGGGATCCATGTTTTTTCTCTTTCTTGCCCCCCTTCTATTTTTCTATGCAGGTACAACAACAATGGCTCCTACTGCAAAACAGCGTAGGACCCGTTTCTCACCGTCAAAAATATCATGATCCATCAGCTGTTCCACCATTGTACTTAATCGTCATGAATTGGAAACATTGCTTGCTCCTCTGGTTAAAGATTCTGCCAAAAGTCGTGCTTCAGATGTGTCGAATGTTTCCGCTGCACAACCGATAATACTCTAATTTCAGATACACCTGAATCTACAACAACAACCGAATCTTCTATAACAGAAGATCAAACTGCTTCCAACAACAATGACACAGCTGATGATCAACATAATGAACATATATGTTTTATCAGTAGTTGACTCTCTCGAAATATTTTTGGTACTTCACACTTGTTCGATCAATTGGACATACATGGTTTCGCTGTCTCCTTATACAAGGTTTCGCTGTCTTCAATTCATCATCAACATGCATGGTGTATGATTCTGAATCATTGAAAACATCTAGGGGGAGAGAGTGTGTAGGTGGTCATTGCTTCCTTGTTCTTCTACATGCTTCTTTGCGAAAACCCAATGCCTTCTTGAATTCCTTCAATTAGGGGGAAGAAATAAGACGATCTGTGGCTCAAACGTCTCAATTTGGTGTTATCGTCTCAATTTCACGGGTGATCTTGTGTGAAGTTACCCAAATATGATGTTATGATGCCTCACACACGGTCTTGGTATCGGTTTATTGCATATTCACAGGTGATTAGTATTTCGAAAGACCACAACATTCAAGGGAAAGTCGTATCATTTCGTCTTTCGTGGTTTGTTTGGTGTGATGCGTCTACATACGTGAGAAGATCTTGTTGATTTCTGGCATGTTACCCTCGAACGGATCATCCGCAATTAGTCAGATTTTCTTTGTGTGGTTTACTGCTCATCTACAAATTCTGCTGCATACTGAAACCTTCAAAAGTTAGAGGAAATGTAGACTTCATCAAAGTTTCAAATCTGCTAAAGACAGTTGTCAGTTTGGGGGGAAACTGATTCTGAAACTTCTTCATAATGGCTTCTGAGTATAACAGCTTAGAACCCGGTCACAACCGCTTAAACTTCCCTCAACCCCCATCATCAGCTGAACAAAACCCCCTGCTCACTCGTCAACAAATGAAAAGGTTATTTGCTCCTCTGTTCAGTGACAATATTGATGAACGTGCTCCAGGTGTATCCGCTGTTTCCGCTGCTCAACCTGATAATATTCCTATACCTGATACACCTGCTACAACAACTACTGTTGAAGAAGTACCACCAGTTGACTCCATGTTAGGTCACTAGTTTTACAAACACAAGTAATATAGAAAGAGATAAGGCGATTGAACAAGATTCACACACACACACACAATATAAAAGACGGTTTAGGCAAAGAGTGTATGAGAGAAAATAACTTGAACAACCAACCTTCAAATGAAGGTTTACATAAGGTATTTATAGGAGGAAAGCTAGGGCAACACTCCTAGTTTCCATCCTTTCCTTAATGGACTGAGGCCTAGGCTTATGGGCCTTCTACATAAGCCTAAGGCTAATTACAAACATAAAGGCCATAATAAAGCTAACTATTACATATTAATTACTAACACTTGATTATGGTTTAGGAGTGATTCCAACAATCTCCCCCTCAAGTGTTGGTGATGAACGGTGAAGGCGTTGATGTAATAGTAGCTCTGACGTCTTCTGACATTCTTCTTTCTTGTGAGAAGAATTTCCTCGATTCGAACAATCTCCCTAGTGTAGAGAGATAGTTTTCCTTGAGCAGTTATACTTTGACGTCATCATTAACTTTGTTCTTTGATTATTGTTCTTTGTGGTGAAAGTGATAGTATGTTGTTGTCTGCATCAATTCTGCCTCAGGTCTGCTTTGCCGCTACAATGTCTCCACGTCATTCTTCAACATGCTCACACGCTCTTTGACGTTGGAATTCAGTATTGATGAAGTTCTTTAAGTCTTTAACTTTGTAGATTCTTTTATTTGACGAAGAATCATTCTGACTGTTGTTTTGCTTTTGGATAGAACTTCCATTAGTGATGATGTTGGCGTGAGCATGAGAAGAATCAACACGATCATCCCGCTCCGGAGCTTCCATAAGAAGAAAACATTTCAAACGGTTAGTAATAAGCGGATTCCAGCACTTACAAGTTTGAACTTCGAGAGTGTTAACAGCATAGTGTGAAAACACAACTCTAATTCTTACAAAGGCGGTTCCTGAACTGGAGTCCCACAAGTGAGATAACGCGATGTACCAAAGTACACCTACAGTTCAGATGAGTCGCTGAGGTACACTGAAGCATCACCTCACGACTGTAGACCGTTTGAGACACACTAAGCGTAATCCACGGGGAGTTACCGAAGTGACCTGCTGTCAGGGCTGTTTGATGTTGACCCTGGCAGGAGTTTCCATTCAATCACTGAGGATCACAGTTGTGAACCTCTCATAAATGTTCTCGACAGATTGCTAAGATTTGTGAAGGACTCGATATGAACCACTGATGATCTTATTTGTTGATCAACAAATGAAGAAATGTCAAGTGTCCCTAAGAGATCTTTTGATGAATCTCGTGGCTCTAGACTCAATAGTGCGTTTTGGTTTTCCTGAGCGGAGACTAGGGAGAGGGTCTCCTTCTTCAATACCAGCGATCTCTAAGAGAACGCCAATAGTTTACGTAGGGTTCCCTGTGAGAATGAAACTAGCTTCTGTTGAGAGAAACTTGAGTGGCTAAGAAGTTTTAGTGCATGCGTCACTGGGTCCATGACGACTTTTAATCTTCAATACCGGCGTTACTAAGTGACAACCAGTAGCATATGAATTGAACCCGGTGTCTGCCCTAAGTTGAGTAATTTGGAGGGCTATTTCTTTTCACCCTTTTCTTTGCATTTCTTTTTAATTCTTCAACTCCTTTTTTCTCCGATTCTCATTTTCTCCTTTTTATAATCATACCTAAGGACTTCTAGGTACTAACTGTGATGTCCTTGGGTAGATCCCTCTGGCTCTGGTGGATCATAGGACGGTTATTCCTAACCTTAGTCACCTTATATCTCCATGACTAACCTATGTTGCCATTAAAACCACTGTTGTGAAGAATCTCTCAAAGGGTTTGTAAATGAAAAACATGTTTCAACCACTGTGAGAGATAAGATTTTGCATAAATACTCCCCCTCCACATGTGCTTAAGAGTTTTAACGGTTAATTGCACAGTGAGGAAAGAACGCGCACTTTTTGAATTGATCCACTCAAGATAGACAATCTCCCGCGAGACACGGTTACGTTGCATAGTTAAAGAGTTACATTGACAGCTTTTAGGTGACAACTAGCTCTAATAACCACCTTGAAGGTGTAGACAATCCTCGAAAGGTTGTCATACCCGTCAGAGTTCATGTCTACCAAGAGTATCTCGAATGGTACTTTCTACTTGGACAAGTCCTTTGCGAGACACGTTTACATTACTAGTGAACTAGCTTGAAATTATTACCCATCCAGGACAAGTCTTTTCGAGTTACTAACAGTTTAGTACCGTCAATTCGTTGGTTAAGTCTATTACACAAAGATTTATTTGCATTTACACAACATATTTCTTATCACATAAATTTTCTCCCCCTCAAAAATGGCATATAAAATGTTATTTTTGAAAAGTTGAGAATAAATATGACTATTTCGAGTGTTGCGGGAAGATGACCACTATGAACAATTTGTGAACAAAGTTTAATTCAAATACTCCCCCTCAACTAGTGATTTAAACGGTTGAGGTTTTGAAAATCATATGGGGAAGTACTTGTCCTTTTGAGCAAAACCTTGAAAAATGAAAGGTTTGATAGGTTTTTCTCAAAAGTAAGAAGTATAAGGATTGTGGCACTGAAGCGTACCACATGGTCCTTTCTTGACAAGAACGGGTTGTACACTGTTATGTGTGCACAAGCCATCCACATATATAATCACACATCCAAATTTATAATGAAAGAAACAATTCATGGGGTACCAGGAAGTCCAGAGATGTCTCCAGGAGTGCGAACAGGGCGTTGATAGCCGGTGATGTTAATCCTGGGTCGACCACCAACAAAGCTTTCCAAAGTTCTGAACTGATCCCTTCTATTCAACCTTTCATCAATCATTTTGATGATTCTCTACACATCCCTTCGATCCTGAGAATTCCATCGCTTAGGAGACCCAATCTTTTGTCGTATGTCCTTCAACCTATAAGCCAATCCGTCCCTAACCATCTTCAAAGTGTGATCTCCAAACTTGTGAAGTTCATTACACGCCATTAAGCAATTTCTTTGAAGTTCACTGCGGTAAACAACGCCGAAAGGTTTACTGATGAGTGTGTATTGTGAGAGCTGGTTGAGGTCGGGAAGATCTAGCTGAGGTGGAGTGAAGTTGACACGGGTCTGATAAGATTCAACTGCCAGCTGGAGATCTTATACACGTTCCTTGATGACTATGCGTCTGATGAAGATGAGCAATGACTTGATGAATTCACGTTGTACTTCGGTTGAAAATTGTCTCATGCGACCTTGTACTTTGGCAAGGTACATGTCTTCGATGTCGTTGATAGACAAATTCTCAAAGTCAGCTTCAGAGAATGCATAATCCCTTTCATCTTGTCGTTTGACCACGATATTCTTTAGGAAGGTGTAGTCCCACTTAGATGAAAGAACATGTTTGATGGCAACTATATCCTTAGTACTGAACACTGCATGTTGAGACTTCTGAACCTGACAGCTTCTGTAGTAGATTCTTCGGCGTTCCGGCCAATGATGAATCCCGTACATTGCATCTCGGTCGTATGCTTCCACTTTGTCAGAGAACAAGTGATTGGCACGTTCCTCGATGGCTATGCAGTTCGAGTACATAGCTGCTGGGAATGGAAGTGTCAATGATGTAGCGTATTTCCTTGAACCATCGCCACCATGTAGAAGAAATTCCAGGTCTTGGTTGAAGAAATATCTGAATGGAATCCTCGGTTCATCTGGTTGGCCAATTGTTGGTAGAGGTTTTGACCAGTCGGTGTAGTATGGAGGGTTGTCCCGTTTGGTGAAGTCGATGTTTGCTTCTGGGTTGAGCCAATCCATGTTGTTAGACATAGCTCGAGCAATGTTTTCAAGGTGATATTCGACCTCGATGGCACTTTCTGAGCTATCTTTCCACAGTTGAAAAGCTTCATTCTTGATTCGCCTCAACTCGGATTTCGTCATCTTCTTCACCTGGAACTTTTCTTGCAGAATCTTAGCATGCTCCAAAGTATTACCGTCTACCAGATCTTGACCTTCTTCAGGGTAGGGAGTGGAATTGACAAGTGTAGAAAACCATTCAAATTCCTGTGTTGTATCTTCATCTAGCCATGATACGACGTCAGCCATGGGCGCCTTCTTCTTCTTTTGTTTTGGCCTAGATGATGATTCTGGTTTCTTAACTTGTTTGGGAGAGGTGGGTTGTTGTAGGGGCTCAAGGACCTCTTCATCGTCACCACCCGTATACTCAAAGTGATCACCGGTTTTCTGAGTCAGGGGTGGTAACTCGGAATCGTCCTGAGGTTTATCGAAGAACGAGGAGGGGACCTTTGTTGAGTAGGAGTCCGTTGGAGAGGAGGTAACATAAAAGATGATTCACCAGACTTCTTTTGACGTTTAGCTTCATCATTCTTATCCTGATCCGTATCTTCATCGTCTCTAGGACGTTTAGACTTTTCTGCTTCGAATCTACATGCTTCTTTGAGTTGGTAGTCCAGCAATGCTTGAAACAGCTTTCCTTCCTCAGAAGTAAATGTCCCAGATCGTTTAGACATTTGTGTGACAAGCTTGGCCACCAATTCATTATTCGAGAAAACTACAGGATCAGATGGATTGATTGTGACAGTTAAAGGTGTTGATCTTATAGTTTGCTTGGCTATCTGCATAAGATTCGGATATAGTTGTCTGGTAAACATCTCCTTTCTGACTTTAGGAACGATATCCTGAAGGTACTTGTTAGTGTAACCTTCGATCATTTCATTCAGTTCCTCTTGACGATGACTTCTCATGAATTCCTGGATAAACTTCCTTTCTTCTTGCATCTTGTCATTCTCGTCATGTAGAAATTGTATTTGTCGATTGAGGAAGTTCAGCTTCATGTATAGCATGTCTTTCTTTCTGAATTGTTTGACAGCTTTCACAATTCTTTCATGTGTATGAGAAATCCAAGATCGAGGTGGTTTCTTCACATATTTGGATGTTGATTTGGTTGATTTCTTTGATGGTGGTGGTGAAGAGTGAGATGATGAATCTGATGAGGAAGAGACATGAGGAGATTCGGGGTCCTTGGGCGGTTCAGAAGTTTCCTTATGTGAACGTGTAGGACTTTCCAGAAGTAACTTGTCATAATCAGCATCTTTATCTTTCTCAGACTTCTCAATTTCAGGTTTCTCAAACTCATATTCGATAGTATCCTCCACAAGCTTTTGTTGTTGCAAAAGAGTGGTGGCACCAGATCCCTTATCGGGTCGATTAACCGCATCAGGATCTGGTGAAGAGTGGGCAGCACCACTTGATCCTCCGGGGCCACCCATTTGGTCTTTTGCAAATTCTTCAGCTTTTTGAAGGTGTCTAACAAGTTTAAATTTCTTCCTGTAGGATTGATCCAGTAGCTCTTCTTCTTCTTCAGAGCTCTCATCATATGGCACAAGTGCATGAGTCTTCCCTTTTCCTTTATCAGCTCGAGGACTTGGAGGTTTTGGTACTGAAGGATTGTCATCCTTTGCAGTTTCAGAGTAGGTAATCTCTTCATCTGTGTCAGTACCTTCAGAGCTTTCGTCCACAAGCTTACTTTGCGGTTCAGGTGTGGGAATAGGTTCAGCTTCCTTTACGGGAACAATCCTTTTACGAGGAGGATTCCTTTTGGGAAGCTTCCTATAACTTTCAGAACTTACTGCACTTCCAGCACTTCCTCTTCTGGTTCTCCGAGTAGGAGTTCCTGAAGGTTTTTCATCTAGATGACCAACTTTGCCTTCTTTTACTGCTACGAGATACCTTTTGTACATTTAAACCTTCTTGAGTTCTTTAGATAGAAGGTGATCAGGCAGCACGGTACCCTGCTTCTTAGTTGTCGATTCCTTGATTCTGATAGAAAGGATAGGTTCGGACAACAAGTCGTGATTGTCGGGGTCATTGAGCCTTTGTGGATTATCTGGATTAAGTCTAAGTGCTCTCTGGATCAACAACTTTGTGTATCTGACATAGGAAATCTTTGAGCCAAGCTTCTTGTGAAATAGCATCATGTCCTCCCATATCAGTGCTTCGATTTCGATGTCCTTCTTATTGATCAAAGACCAGAAGATTTGCAGTTCCATGAGCTTTGGATGCTCATAACCACTGTCACGACCAGAAATAGACTTGGTAATGATGATGTAGAGGGTTCTCCACGGTTGAGGAATGTTCTTAAGCTCCACGTGAGAATGCTTAGTAACAATCCCTGAAGCTTCATCATAGCCAATATCCAGCAAGAATTGTAGAACCGTCTCCTCAGTAGGTGTGGCAAAGAAGTCAGTTGGCTTGATTTCAGGAATGAGAAGAACGGCCCGTAAGTCTGCATGAGTGATGGTGACTTGTTTGTGATTAAGTGTCACTGTCACTGCACTTTGACCAGTGATCCTCTGCATAGAGTTCCAGAATTGCTGAATGTAGATTTCCGGTACAGTATCAGAGTGTGAGAGCATGTTCTGGTAGGGATGATTCCTTAGAATATCCACATCAATGAGACAAGAAGATTCTGAGCAGGTGAGGGTTTTAAAGTCAACCTTAAGGTTGTTCTTTCCAATCTTTCTAGGATAGCCATTGGGGAAGATATCGGCAATAGTGAGAACCTCAGGTGCATCCACATTCATTTGAGCAGCCATGTCGTGATCTGAAATAACATTAGCCAAAAGAACCAACATATCGAAAGACATAATGTTAGTCAACAGAAGGTCTTATTGTCTAGTTATTGAATGTACAGTGATAATGATTGTTACGAGTCCTAAGTCACTTGTTTGTCCAATAGTCCAATGACGTCGTGAAATGTTTCGTGAGTTAGTTAACTTTAAGTTTTAAAGTTTATGTTGACACTTATTGTTCACAACATATCAAACGATTAAGTTTATTAGTGACATTATTGGATTCGTGACGTTATGATTAGTTTATTTACAAGTTTGTACACGTAACAATTCATAATGAAGGTCAATCAAGGCTTAGGCGTAGTTTTGGCAAAGTTAAGCGTAAACAGTAATGAGATACGCGTAGATGAAAGCTTATGCGTAGGATCCTAACTTACGCGTAAGAAATGTTACGCGTAGGAAAAGGGGGCCTTATGCGTAGAGCTTACGCGTAGGCGTATATAAACCTTACGCGTAAGGCTTACTCGTAAGAGTAGACCTTATGCGTAGAGTCACTGTTTACGCATATCCTTCACAGGATACGCGTAGTCCCATTGTAGAACCTTATGCGTAGACGCTATGCGTAAGATTACTCTTACGCATAACCTTCTACGCGTAAGGTGATCCTTATGCATAGAGATTCAATGACCTTGATTCTGAATTTTATGCGTAGCAAGCCTGAAATAAAACCATCATATCATCAATCTTAATACATATATTCATTCTAAAATCAAATCATGGCATGAAAGCTCGTTAAACATTTAAGCGTAGAAACACTTACGCGTAGGTCAAAACCCTAAGGGTTATGAATTACGCATAAGAGTTTTAACCATAGGATTAGCACCAATTCAATTCTGGTAGGTCATGGATGTTATGAGAGTCTAATAACAGAGTTATAACATCTAAATCGTGGTGAATCAAAAATACCCAAACTCAACAACTTTAAACCCTAATTTCTAATTCTGACTCAATTAGTGTATCTGGGTTGTTATAGGGCCTGGAAATCTTTAATACAGCATGATATAAATAATTCACAACAATCTTTTTAACCAGAAACATACACATTTGAAAACACCCAAAACCACGCATAAACCCTAATTTTGAAACCAAACAATTTGTGTTTCTGGGTTCGTTTTGATGATAGAAAAGGTATCATTGATGTTATAAAAGCATTTTGACACTATCCTTTTAATCACAAACACCCATTCTTGATTAGGTGTTCATACACATATGCGTAAGAACACCAAATCAATCATAGACAATAATTTGACTGTTGGATTTGTATAAAAATCAAAACCAATGTTTGTAAACACGTTAAGATTATAAAACAACTTACAAATTGATGATCCAAAACACGGATTTCTTGAATGATTTGTATGCGTTGGATATGTTAGGTTAAGAGTAATAAATGCGAAGTGGAAGTTAGGTGGAGGACTTTTATTAAAATGACTTTCATCTTTTGACAGTTTTCGTCCCTCCACCTTTTCCTTTTACATACAAAGCCATTTAACTTCCATTTTGGTTACCAAAAAAAGATTTTAAGAAAGAAACTTGACGACACTCCCCCTCGACTTAAGAAATAATGAAAGGTTATAAATTTTAGTCCGAGGAGTGTCATTTAACCAGACAAGTTTACCACCATTAATAAAAGAAAACAACCGGGATATTATAACATGCAAGTACACAGATGTTTTGAAACAGTTAAGTGATAATTTTCTCCCCCTCAACACTTGATCGAAAAAATACTGAATTTTTGAAAGATTATAGTGTTGATGGAAGAAATGTACTTGCCATGTTGAAAGAGAAGTAGATTAGAAGAATATTTTTGTTGTTTTATCAGGTTTTATATTTTTGTATTTTGTTTTTGAAAAATTATTTACAAAAAAGATTTTGGTGTTTGACAGGTTTTCAAGACTGTTTTAGGAGGTCATCCAATTCCTCTTGAGTCAAACACCTCATACCAATCCGGTGTACCAACTCATTAAACCTAGCGGGAGGCAAGGCTTTGGTGAGAAGATCTGCCAATTGGTATTCTGTACCCACGAAGTATAATTCAACAGTACCCTGTTCCACGTGGTCCTTGATGAAATGATAACGAAGATCGATGTGTTTTGATTTCGAATGCTGGATTGAGTTGTACGAGATCGCAATGGCACTCTGATTGTCGCAGTACATCGGGATTATGTCAAATACGTAACCATAGTCTTTGAGTTGTGTTCTCATCCAGATGACTTGAGCACAACACGCGGACATGGCTACATATTCTACTTTGGTTGATGACAGCGATGTACAATCCTGCTTCTTTGATTGCCAAGACACCAGTTTATCACCAAGAAATTGTAGAGCTCCTGAAGTACTTTTCCTTCAGTCTAAGCATCCTGCGTGGTCAGCGTCTGAAAAAGCGATTAGTTCAAAACCAGAATCCTTCGGATACCAGATCCCCAAGTTAATGGTTCCCTTGATGTATCAGAGGATTCTTTTATCCTCAGAGAGGTGGGTTTCAGTTGGTCACGACTGATAACGGGAGCATAGATAAACGGCAAAGACAATATCAGGTCTGCTAGTTGTTAGATACATGAGGGACCCAATAATACTTCGGTATTTGGTAGGGTCCACTAATTTCCCATGTAAATCAGCGTCTAGCTTCTTGGTATGAGTCATTGGTGTGGCATAAGTATCACAGGTTTTCATTCCAAATTTGTTTAACAATTCAAGGGCATATTTGGACTGACTCAAGAAAATACCAAGGGGTGATTGATGAACTTGTAATCCTAGAAAGAATGTAAGTTCACCCATCATGGACATTTCAAAAATTTTCTTCATTAGTTTTGCAAAAGCGATTGAAAACTTTTTATGTGTAGACCCAAAAATGATGTCATCCACGTAAATTTGAACAATTAAGATATGTGCCCCGTGATATTGTATAAAAAGAGTTGGGTCAACCCAACCTTTGGTGAAATTATTAGCAATGAGGAAAGATGATAGCTTATCGTACCATGCCCGAGGGGCTTGTTTGAGACCATAAAGAGCCTTGTTCAGTTTGTAGACATGGTTCGGGCACTCTGGATCAACGAATCCTTCGGGTTGGCTGACATAAACCATTTCTTTCAGTTGTCCGTTGAGAAACGCAGTTTTGACATCCATCTGAAAGACCGTCATATTCATATGAGCCGCGAACGCGAGAAATATCCGAACAGCCTCGAGACGAGCAACCGGAGCAAAAGATTCTTCAAAGTCTATTCCCTCTTCCTGACGATAACCCTTAGCAACTAGACGTGACTTGTTTCGGATTACGTTCCCTTCAGCATCCAATTTGTTTTTCCAAATCCATTTGAGACCAATGACGTAGACCCATGTTGGTCTTTCAACCAGTTCCCATACTTCAAGATGTTTGAATTGGTTGAGTTCTTCTTGCATGGATTCAATCCAGTTGTCTTTTGTCATTGCGTCTTTAATGTTTTTAGGCTCAGATTGGCAGACAGTGAGTGCATAAATGCAATGTTCACCATCTGTGTGAAGACGTTGTCTCGCAATGACTGGTTGATTCGGGTTGCCAATAATATTAGCCAGAGGATGGTCTTTTGTCCATCGATGTGTAGAAGGTTGATGTTGGTATACATTGTGCAGATTCTGGGGATTCAAATGGTTTGTTGATGATTCCGCGACATCTGGTGCAGCAGTGTCATTAGCAAACGGGTTGAAGAACGCATTTGGATCAAAATCTGCAGGTGGGGGTACTTCATTCAGAATATCATCAGCCGGTTCATCATTGTTGGAAGCGGTTTGTTCAACTGTTGTGTTGGAGTCAACTGGTGTAGGTGCATCTTCAACAGTAGTTGTTGTAGCAGGTGTATCAGGTATAAGAATATTATCAGGTTGAGCAGCGGAAACAGCGGATACACCTGGAGCACATTCATCAATATCGTCACTGAACAGAGGAGCAAATAACCTTTCCATTTGTTGACGAGTTAGCTGGGGGCTTTGTTCAGCTGATGATGGGGGTTGAGGGAAGTTTAAACGGTTGTGTACGGGTTCTAAGCTGTTATACTCAGAAGCCATTTCCGTGAGTTCATCAAAATGAGCATGAATCGTTTCCATCACCTGTTTTGTACGACAATTCCAGATCCGGTAACCTTTAGAATTCTCACAATATCCAATAAAGACTCCAATGTCAGCTTTGGCTTTGAGCTTTCCAAAATCATCACGATCATTATTTGGATAGCAAAGGGATCCAAATACATGAAAGTGTTTGAGATTCGGTTTATGGTTGTGGACAAGCTCGAAAGGTGTTTTGTTGTGGCGTTTTGTTATCATAGAACGGTTTTGAGTATAGCATGCAGTAGATACAGCTTCCGCCCATAAGTAATCTGGAAGTTTAGCATTGATTAACATTGTTCTCGCAGCTTCCACTAACGTTCGGTTTCGTCTTTCAACAACTCCGTTTTGTTCTGGTGTACGTGCAATAGATGTTTGATGCTGAATTCCCACTTTCTCATAGAATTCACGAAGGGTTTGGTTAACAAATTCAGTTCCTTTGTCTGTTCTGATTAGCCTGACGGTGTTGCGGAGCTGAACCTGTATTATCGTGAGAAAGGTGATGATCATTTGTGGAGCTTGGTCTTTGCTTCGAAGAAAGTAGACCCAAGTCCATCGTGAGTAGTCATCAACAATTACTAAGATGTAGCGTTTGCCATTGATCGTTTGCACGCGCATCGGGCCACACAAATCCATGTGAAGAAGATGAAGTACATGCTGAGAGCTGTGTTCCACCTTTGAAGGAAAATGAGCACGAGTGCTTTTTCCTTGTTCACAAGCTGAGCAAAGGTGATCTTTTGAATACCAGAATTGTGGGAGACCTTCAACTAGTTTGTGTCGAGCAAGGTTGGTGATGGTTTGAAAGTTTAGATGTGAGAGACGATGGTGCCATAGCCAAGATTTTGTTGATGTTGCCTTTGAAAGTAAGCAGATTGGAGATGAAGCAACCATGTCTTGTATAGAGATAGTGTAGAGACTAGAATTACGCGAGCCAGACATAAGGTCATTTCCTTGTAGATCACGAATGAAACAAGTTTTCTCCCGGAAAGCAACCTCCAAATCTCCATCACAAAACTGACCTACTGAAAACAGATTATGACCGAGGCCTTCCACATAGTAAACCCTGCTGATTTTGATGTTCCCATTGACATAATCTCCGTAGCCCATGATAGCTGCGAAGTGATCATTCCCGAACCTGACAGTGCCAATGAACTTTGCAATAAAGTTTGATAACAGTTTAAAGTTGCCTGTCATGTGTCGGGAACATCCGCTATCAACAATCCAGAGAATGATCTGTATCACCTGCATTACACACAGACGACACAGATGGAATAGAAGTAGATGTGGAACCCGAAATGTTAGAGGGTTCCGAAGCAGTGATAGTAGACATACACACATTAATAGCTTTAGGCATCCATTTAAATCCTAATGTGTTATATATCCATTTCTGCCATCTATAACTACTGTTTGCTTTAGTCTTTGTGAATGCACTAGGTGGTACTACATTCTTAGGAGGTGAAACTGGAGCTACAGTGACAGCAATGCTTGCCTTAGAATCTAAAGAAGGCGGTCTACCAAGCACAGACTTAGAATGATTAGTTGGTCTAGAGGTATTCCGAGTCTTAGGATTCCGTAAACGAGAGATTATAGCTTTAGCAACACATTTGTCATGACAATCAGAATTCATACTTTTATGAAAAATAACACAAGGTGCATCAGACTGAATATCAAAAGTACTTAATGGTTTAGCATTCGTTACATCACTATTTCTATTACATTTGCCAGACGCAATATCTATAGTGGAAGCAACGTGAGTCTTATTCATAGTCCTAGGGTGTTCTTCTACTTTAGCATTCCTTATTGATCTTTTCTTAGGTCGCAACTTCCTATTCTTCGATTGAGTGCTCCTAGGCTGTGAAGTGGGGACGTTTGGAAAAGAAGCAACTATTCCTGTTTCAGTAGACGGAAGCACGTTAGCAACTTGTGATTTGGCAGTAGGGATTCTAGGTTCACTATTACTAAGTGTTACTGGTGCTAATCTCTTAATGATGGTTGGCGGAAGTTGTTCATACTTTCCTAACATTTCTCTTAGCTTAGAGATAGTGTGAATCAAATCTTGATTTTCAGACCGAATATTACCAGCAAAATTCATGACTTCTCTAGTGTGAGCAAGATAGTGATCAAGTTCGTTTGATGCTTCATGACGAGTCTTATTGAGTAAATCAAATATGACACCATATTCCTGTTTAACTTTTACAAGCTCTTGTTCATATTTTGAGATTTGACCTTTCAAAGACACGTTTTGATCATCCAGTTGCTCAATTTTAGGATCTAAAGATTTTGTTTGCAACTGAGCAATTTTCTTTTGAAAACTAAGTTGATGATTGTGAATATCTTTTTCACACCAATGAAGACGACGTTTTGCATTGTAAAGTTCGTTAAGTAATCGTTTATTTTCAGCTTTTAAAGACTCGATCTGAAGCACATTATCAGTATTCTCAGCACTTACCACAGAGTCAACATTATCAGCAGAGATATAATCAGATGCATGTGGCAAAGAATAGAATAACACAACATTATGGATATCAGCACATATCACATCTTCCAAGAGTCGATCAACATCTTTTCTCAACAGTTTCTTTTTGCGTTTAGTATTAGAAATAGATGTTTCAGTTTTCTCGAAAACGACCTTCATGACTCCAAGTTCCTAATGAAAGTCCCGTTCCCAAGACAATGCACAACTTTTTAAATTTTTAACATTTGGTAAAAGATTTTTCTGAAAAATGTTTCTTTGTTCTCGCGCCAGAGGCGATTGAAAGTGTTGAACTTTGATTTCAGAATGATATTCTATCTCATGTTCTAAATTTTTGAGGTCAGCCATGAAAATATCAAAATATCTAAGAATTTTGCGATTTTCAGGTTTTGAGTTTACTTCACTGATGGAAGGTAAAGGACCATAAATTTGTGCATAATCTGGTTGGGGATTAACATTAGAAGACTCAGGTGTTTTGATGATAACCCTTGGTGTTTTATAAGAATCCGTTGGTGTGACAAAAGTGACCGGTTTTGAATAATTAAAAGGTTTGTTGTAAACAACAGTTTTTAATTTTGATCGACTCTCGTCTTCTGCATCTAATTCCTCTTGACGATGATATTCAACAATACTCATAACAGTATCATTAATTTTATATTCTGCACTGGAAACTTCAGGATTTGGTTTGAATGTTTTTAGTGAAAGCTTTGGTTTGTAATCAGCTAGATTTGGTCCATATCCTTTTGGATTGGGTTTTAAAGTAAACTTTTCAATAGCTGTTACTGATTCACCATGTTTGTAAACAACAGTTTTAAACTCTTTAATTTTGTTTTGCAAGCTGATAATTTCTTCAAGAAGGTCATCTACCCGATTCATTGAATGCTTTTTGTATGCGGAGAACTGTTTTTGACAAGTTAACAACTCAGCCTTAGCTTTTTGATTTTCCAAGGTGAGAGCGTTAATTTGCTTTTTATGTTCATGTTTCAGTTGTTCTATTTCGGACAACAAAGCATTCTTCGAAGCGGCTAGATCATGCATCTGTCTCTCTAAATATTTTTTGTTTTGATGAGATTTAGCAAAAGCGGCTTCAAAACCTTTTTCACGGTTTTCTTGAGTTTTGAAAAAGTTGAGTTGCATTTGTAAGCATTCAAAATCCTTGGTTAACAGTGCATTTTTGCTTTTTAAGTCCTTATTTAATGCATAACATTCCTCCATTTTGATTTGATGATCTTGAATTAAACGAGCAAAATCTGGATGAGGCAACAGTTTGGCTTGTTCAACGTGAGTCACAACATGATCATTATTTATATCCTCAAGTACAACCACGGAGTCAATTTGATTATCAAAGGAAACCATAAGGTCATCTTGATCGTTAAATGTAACTACAGGGTTAATTTGAAAATCGTCAGAATGAGATGTAGATGACTCATTTTGAACAGTCTGAGCCGTGCCGGATTCAGATATTGGCGGAGATATTAGTTCAGATATGATGATGGTTTGTTCGGGTACCTGAGACAAGCCATCAGTGTCATACACTGGGCCTGTTTCACTCATGTGTAACTCATGCATATTAGCCATCAACATAACAGCTGCATTGGCCTGCAAGTCCTCCATATCATCATCTGAGTCTGCATCTGCCATAAAGCTCTGTTCTTTGTTTGTGAGAGATCCACCAGCTTCATCCTTAAGAGCCAAAAGAAGAGCCTCTTTGAAATAAGCACTGCCCCTAGTCCTTGGCTTTGGGCATGCATTAGCCAGGTGTCCCTTCTCATTGCAGTTGTAGCATCAAAGACCATTCAACCCATTCTGAGCATTTCCCTATTCCACCACTTGAGCTCTGTTGTTATTCCTACCCATAGCATTAAACCCTTGACCACCTCCCATTTGACGACCATAACCACGATTCTGAACTTCAACTCGTCCATTGTTCACAACAGCCTGATTTCGTGTATTGGATGAGGAACGAATACGATTGTTGGATTTGTTGGTATAACGGCTAAAAGCATTAGCAATCATAACAAATCCCTGTTGCAATGCTTCGAACGGATCGGATTCCTCATTAGTTTGACTATGAAGTGCTTGATCATTTTTGTTGTTGTAAGGAACCAATTGATTTTGTTGAGGTTGCTGTGATTGATCGTTTGGTGTGACTGAGGGAGTTGGTTGAGTTGCTTGTTGAGGAGGATAACTTTGTTGAGCATATAAGGCAAGTTGTTGATTTTCCGGATGTGTAGGTGGAGCAATTTGAGCACGTAGAATCCTTTCCCGATCAACTTCCTTTTTATGAGGCTTCAAGTAATCGTACAACAATCCATATGTAGAATGATGCATATTTTACGCTTGACGGAGAAAAATGACATACTTCTCCCATTCAGGACCAAGACTACTCAGGAACTTAGTATTCACTGCAATTCTTGGCATGATGATGTTGTGTTTATCCAAATCATTGATGATGTCTGAAAATCGATGATGATAAGACTCTAGTGTCTCTCCAGGTTCAATCATGAAGTGTTCATAAGCCAAGTAAATTTTGGATTCGAAATCCTCCTGATTGAGTACAGATCCTTCCATAAGAAGATGAATATGGTCCCACATTTCCTTTGCAGTCTTTTGAGCATCAACACTTCGAAGAATTGGGTTAGGTAATCCTAAAAGGATATATTGCATTGCAAGCTTATCAGCTTCATAGTGTAGAAGTTCTGTTTGATTTAAATCTGCAACAGTAGCAATGTTTGTTTGTTCATCTCTTGGTGGAATGGCATTAGGATCTCCGGGTACAATGACAGTAGGCATCTCAAATGGACCTTCCAAGATAACCTTCTTTAAGAACTTTCCATGTGGCTTCTTCAGATCACAAAACCTAAAGAACCTTATCACCCATTGATCGTAGTTTCCTGGAGTAAGCATAGGAGGTCTATCAAGTGATCCAGCCTCATGAATTGATTGTTGGCTGCTTAAAGCTTCACACATCTTTGCAAACCAAGTGGGTTCCTTCATAGTGTTCCTTGATGGATGTTGATTGAAGTCATTTGTGTAGGGTTGAACTTGAAGACTTGGCGGTGTTTGAACCATTTGTGGTGGGGGAATTGCACCAAGTTGTAGAGTATGTTGTTGATTAAATTGTTGTTGATAAATTGCTTGTTGTTGATTCCATTGTTGATGTTGTGGACTTAGTTCTTGTTGTCGTTGAGGATAAGTGTAAGGGAAATAGTTAGAGTATGGTGGTTGAGACATGTTGAAAACTTGTGTTGGTAAAAATGGATCTTTGTAGTCGAATGAACCTTTGATGAAGAAGTATCCTTAGGCGTAGAAATCACAATAGCCAAGTAGCACTTATGCGTAGTTTTAGCTTACGCGTAAGTAGGGAAAAGACGCTAAAGTTATGCGTAGGCAAAAGTTAGGCGTAGAAAGTTAGGCGTAGGATTATCTTATGCGTAAGACTAGGCTTAGGCGTAAGATAAATCTTATGCGTAGGATTTCTACGCGTAAGCTTATGCTTATGCGTAATTTTAGGGTTTTATCCCAAGTGATCTTTTACACTTCACAGTGCAAAAGATATCCAAAGTCGACGTATTTTCAGGCATATCCAAGCAAGAAAACACGGAGTAAACCAAGAAAACGAAGATCAAACCAAGGAATAACTTACGTGTAGGATTAGGGTTTTGCTACACGTAGGATTACTCGTAATTTTGATTTTGCCCAAAGATGTTTCTAAACCAGTTTTTGTGTGATAAAATAGCTTCAATAACACCAAAAGACACAAAAGTGTGAAACTTGATGATCCAAAGCTCTTAAAACAGTTATGCGTAGGACTTAACCCTCGTTCAAAAACAAGTAGAAAAACAATGATCCACACATAAAGTTCCAAACATTTTGCCAAAAACAGTAAGTTTAACACCTTAAAACATTGAAAGGACAAGAATCTTGGATTAAAAAGTGAAAAAAATACGTTTTTGATCAAGCCAAAAGTAGGGATACGCAAGTTAAGCGTGAGACCAAAACTCACTTCAAACAATACGTTCACTCAACTATTAGGCGATTGATACCACTGTTAGGTCACTAGTTTTACAAACACAAGTAATATAGAAAGAGATAAGGCGATTGAACAAGATTCACACACACACACACAATATAAAAGACGGTTTAGGCGTAGAGTGTATGAGAGAAAATAACTTGAACAACCAACCTTCAAATGAAGGTTTACATAAGGTATTTATAGGAGGAAAGCTACGGCAACACTCCTAGTTTCCATCCTTTCCTTAATGGACTAAGGCCTAGGCTTATGGGCCTTCTACATAAGCCTAAGGCTAATTACAAACATAAAGGCCATAATAAAGCTAACTATTACATATTAATTACTAACACTTGATTATGGTTTAGGAGTGATTCCAACACTCCACAACAACAGTTGAACAAACCGCTTCAAACAATGATGAACCGACTGATGATATTCTGAATGATGTACCCCCAGCTGCAGATTTTGATCCAAATGCGTTCTTTAACCCGTTTGCTAATGACACTGCTGCACCTGATGTCGCGGAATCATCAACAAACCATTTGAATCCTCAGAATCTGCACAATGTATACCAACATCAACCCTCTACACATCGATGGACAAAAGACCATCCTCTGGCTAATATTATTGGCAACCCGAATCAACCAGTCGTTACAAGACAACGTCTTCACACAGATGGTGAACATTGCATTTATGCACTTACTGTCTGCCAATCTGAGCCTAAAAACACTAAAGACGCAATGACAAAAGACAACTGTATTGAATCCATGCAAGAAGAACTCAACCAATTCAAACGTCTTGAAGTATGAGAACTGGTTGAAAGACCAACAAGGGTCTACGTCATTGCTCTCAAATGGTTTTGGAAAAACAAATTGGATGCTGAAGGGAACGTAATCCGAAACAAGTCACGTCTTGTTGCTAAGGGTTATCGTCAGGAAGAGGGAATAGACTTTGAAGAATCTTTTGCTCCGGTTGCTCGTCTTGAGGCTGTTCGGATATTTCTCGCGTTCGTGGCTCATATGAATATGACGGTCTTTCAAATGTATGTCAAAACTGCGTTTCTCAACGGACAACTGAAAGAAACAGTTTATGTCAGCCAACCAGAAGGATTCGTTGATCCAGAGTGCCCGAACCATGTCTACAAACTGAACAAAGCCCTTTATGATCTCAAACAAGCCCCTCGGGCATGGTACGATAAGCTATCATCTTTCCTCATTGCTAATAATTTCACCAAAGGTTCAGTTGACCCTACTCTTTTTATATAATATCACGGGGCACATATCTTAATTGTTCAAATTTACGTGGATGACATCATTTTTGGGTCTACACATAAAAAGTTTTCAATCGCTTTTGCAAAACTAATGAAGAAAAATTTTGAAATGTCCATGATGGGTGAACTTACGTTCTTTCTAGGACTGCAAGTTCATCAATCACCCTGTGGTATTTTCTTGAGTCAGTCCAAATATGCCCTTGAATTGTTAAAAAAATTTGGAATGAAAACCTGTGATACTTATGCCAAACCCATGACTCATACCAAGAAGCTAGACGCTGATTTACATGGGAAATTAGTTGACCCTACCAAATACTGAAGTATTATTGGGTCTCTCATGTATCTAACAGCTAGCAGACCTGATATTGTCTTTACCGTTTATCTATGCTCCCGTTATCAGTCGCGACCAAATGAAACCCACCTCTCTGAGGCTAAAAGAATCCTCCGATACATCAAGGGAACCATTAACTTGGGGATCTGGTATCCGAAGGATTCTGGCTTTGAACTAATAGTTTTTTCAGACACGGACCACGCAGGATGCTTAGACTCAAGGAAAAGTACTTCAGGAGCTCTACAATTTCTTGGTGATAAACTGGTGTCTTGGCAATCAAAGAAGCAGGATTGTACATCGCTGTCATCAACCGAAGCAGAATATGTAGCCATGTCTGCGTGTTGTGCTCAAGTCATATGGATGAGAACACAACTCAAAGACTACGGTTACGTATTTGACAAAATCCCGATGTACTGCGACAATCGGAGTGCCATTGCGATCTCGTGCAACTCAGTCCAGCACTCGAAATCGAAGCACATCGATCTTCGTTATTATTTCATCAAGGACCACGTGGAACAGGGTACTGTTGAATTATACTTCGTGGGTACTGAATACCAATTGGCAGATCTACTCACCAAAGCCTTGCCTCCCGCTAGGTTTAATGAGTTGGTCCACCGGATTGGTATGAGGTGTTTGACTCAAGAGGAATTGGATGACCTCCTAAAACAGTCTTAAAAACCTGTCAAACACCAAATATCTTTTGTAAATACATTTTTTCAAAAACAAAATACAAAAATATAAAACCTGATAAAAACAACAAAAATATTCTTCTAATCTAATTTTCTTTCAACATGGCAAGTACATTTCTTCCATCAACACTTTAATCTTTCAAAATTCAATATTTTTCCGATCAAGTGTTGAGGGGGAGAATATTATCACTTAAATGTTTCAAAACATCTGTGTACTTGCATGTTATCTTATCCCGGTTGTACCTTTTATCAATGGTGGTAAATTTTTCTGGTTAAATGACACTCCTCGGACTAAAATTTATAACCTTTCATTATTTATCTAAGTCGAGGGGGAGTGTCGTCAAAGTTTCTTTCTTAAAATCTTCATTTGGTAACCAAAATGGACGTTAAATGGCTTTGTATGAAAAAGGAAAAGGTGGAGGGACCAAAACTATCAAAATGTTAAAGTTATTTTAATAAAAACACTTTCCACCTAACACTTCACTTCACATTTAATACTCCTAACCTAAACAATCCTACGAACCAAAATCGTTTGACAAATCCGTGTTTCAGATCATCATTTTGTAAGTTGTTTCATAATCTTAACATGTTTTTAAGCATTGGTTTTGATTCTTACACGAATCCAACGGTCAAAATGTTGTCTATGATTGTTTTAGTGGTCTACGCATATGCGTATGAACACCCAATCAAGAATGGGTGTTTATGGTTAAAAAGATTGTGCCTAAACATTTCAATAACTTCATTGATGTCCTTTTTTATCATCAAAATCCACCAAGAAACACGAATTGATGGGTTTTCAAATATTAGGGTTTATGCGAAGTTTTGGGTGTTTTCAAATGTGAAGGTTTTTGGTGAAAAAGATAGTTGTATAAGGTTGTTTTCAAGTTGAATTGAGCATATTTAAACCCAGAAATCACCCAGAAACACTAATGATTCTTAAATTGAAAATTAGGGTTCTAGTTCATACGAATTGGGTAATTTTTTGATTCATGGCTTATTTGATGTTAAAACTTGGATAAAACAACTCCATATGCTTCTAAGAACTCCCAGAAACACTATGGTGCTAATCCTATGGTTAGAAATCATATGCGTAATTCTTAACCTCTAGGGTTTTGACCTACGCGTATGACTTTCTACGCGTAAATGTTTAACAAGTGTTCATGCCATGATTTGTTGTTTAAATGAATTTATGTGTTAATATTGATGATATGATGGTTTCATTTCAGGCTTGTTACTCGTAAAACTCAGAATCAAGGTCCTTGTTACTCTACGCATAAGGATTACCCTACGCGTAGTCAGTTATGCGTAAGAATAATCCTACGCATAACTATTACGCGTAAGGTTCTACAATGGGACTACGCGTATCCTGTGAAGGATATGCGTAAACAGTGACCTCTACGCATAAGGTCTACTCTTACAAGTAAGCCTTACGCGTAAGGTTTGTATACGCCTACGCGTAAGCTCTACGCTTAAGGTCCCCTTTTCCTACGCGTAACTTTTCTTACGCGTAAGTTAGGATCCTACACGTAAGCTTTCATCTACGCGTATATCATTTCTGTTTACGCTTAACTTTGCCAAATCTATGCCTAAGCCTGGATTGACCTTCATTATGAATTGTTACGTGCACAAACTTGTAAATAAACAAATCATATCGTCACGAAACCAATAATGTCACTAATAA
Organism: Chrysanthemum seticuspe; assembly: GCA_019973895.1. Taxonomy (NCBI): domain Eukaryota; kingdom Viridiplantae; phylum Streptophyta; class Magnoliopsida; order Asterales; family Asteraceae; genus Chrysanthemum; species Chrysanthemum seticuspe. Next base: position 81,300,113 of record BPTQ01000006.1, on the reverse strand, counting down.
ACTTAATCGTTTAATATGTTGTGTTAAATATGTGATAACATAAACTTTAAAACTTAAAGTTAACTAACTCACAAAACTTATCACGACGACATTGGACTATTGAACAAACAAGTGACTTTGGACTCGTAACAATCTTTAACACTGTACATTCAAAAATTAGACAATAAAACCTTATGTTTACTAACATTATGTCTTTCGATATGTTGGTTCTTTTGGCTAATGTTATTTCAGATCACGACATGGCTGCTCAAATGAATATGGATGCACCAGAAGTTCTCACAATTGCTGACATCTTCCCCAATGGCTATCCTAGAAAGATTGGAAAGAACAACCTTAGGGTTGACTTTGAAACCCTCACCTGCTCAGAATCTTCTTGTCTCATTGTTGTGGATATTCTAAGGAATCATCCTGATGAGTGTGTAAATACTCATCATTTTTAGTCAAATCTGAACTGCGAAACGTCTAAAAATGCTCAGAAATGCATCAAAATACTGAAAATATTCCAAAATTGCATTTTATATGTTTCAGATGCAAAATGTTTAAAATCAGATGAAAAATGAGTAAAGTTTGCATAATTGGCAGTTTCAGTCCCCCAAGTTTCAAAAATTGTCAAAAATAGTCCCTGAGTCAAAATTTCAAAAGAAAAATCACCAAAGGTCCTTTTTAAATCATAACTTGTCAAATTTAGTCCTTTGGTGAAAAATATCAAAAGTTTGAGAAAATTACAAAAATGGTCCTTCAACTTTGAAAATTGGCAGAAATGGCCCCTGGAAAAATTGAAAATGGCAACTTTGGTCCTTGTAATATAAACACTTGTCAAATTCAGTCCTTGGAGCAACTTTGAGAGATTGGCAGCCTAGGTCCCTACAGTTTCAGAAATTGCAAGTTAAGTCCTTGTATTAATTCTACTTTGGACTTGTCAAAATGGCTTTTGGACCCCTGCCTTACCAAATGACCCCTGCTAATTGTCTTTTTGGACCCCCTCTTTATTTAATACCAGTCAAACCACATTTGACCACCTCCTTTCCCTCTCTCCCTCACGGGCTACCCAAACCACCATCATCACCCCCCCTGCATCTTCACTGCTAACACTCAACAATCATCACTATCCCTACTCTGCCCCCCCCCCCCTCCAAACACAACAAGCCAAGAGTGCAATTAATGCTTTCTCCAACCCTATACTCAAGCTCCACTGTTAAAACCAGTTTTTGGCGCCAAAAAGCTTTGAATGGCCAAGATCAATTGCAGTGATCCAATGGTCAATTTTATTAGTGGGATATGTCCAAAGAAGTGAGAGAAGATGATTTGGGTGTATAAAAGGCAAAAAGAAGCAATGAGAGAGGAGTTAGTTTTAGTTTTTAAAACAATGTATGTCGTTTTACTTATTGTCAAGTCTTAACTAGTTTGTATTTGTATTTTCAAGTTTATTTGTATCAAATAACAGTTTCTAAGTGTATTTCAACTCTGTTTAATCATCAATTCCAAGTTTAGTTCATATTTCATATTTGTGTCCACTGTTGAAGTTGTTACTGTCAAACTCCTTTGTTCAAACTTGTAGCAACTCAATTTCAATTTCAAACAAGCTCATATAAGCTCATAATAGCTTTCTGTAAGCCTCTAATCAAGTTTTAAGCAATATTGAAACCTGGTCAACAAAAGTCAACATGGGTAAGAAAAATGATGCAGAACAGGAAAGGGGTGATGCAGGCATGGAAATGGGGTGATTTACAGTTATTTGGGTTGGATTTGATAGGTTAGTGGTCTTGGGTTCACATTTTGCTAGCCATTGTGGCTTTGGACATTTGTAAGTCAAGTTCAAGTTCTCATGCATAATCTGTATTTGTAGTTTAAATCTGTTAAAACCAGTTCTAATAGTAGTAATTCAGTTATAATAAGTTAGTTTTATCATAAAAATAAGTAGGTTCATTGTTGAAATCTGTTTTGTGCAAAAATCAGGTTATAAAGGAGTGTTTGGATTGACTGATCTATCTGTCTTTTAGGGTTGGTCAGTGGTTAATTTCTCTTGTTTCATGTTTGTCTAGCCTAAGTATGTTCATTTGAGTCAATATTTGGTGCCTGCAACCACTAAAAGTCAAACTTGCACCTAAATCAGTCTTACTGCTTACTGTTGGAGTTTTAGGATTAGCAAATCATTGTTTTGTGTTTAGAAGTCTATAAAATTGATTGCATTAGGTTCATAACATCATATAACATCTACATCAGTAATAAAATTGGATTCAAAATCCATTTTGGTCAAAGTTCTTCAATATCATCATAAAGTCAAAAGTGTGCAAAGTCAGTTTGGGCTCATTTAGGAAGAATTATTTTGAGTTCATTTCTGGGACTTACTCAGTGAGACTTGGTATTTTAGAAACTTCAACTGGTCCTCTTTCTTATCAGTATTTTTGTAAAATTTTATGAAATTTTTATAAGCTTCAAACAAGCTCATCTTTTGGGACCTAAGTGCCCTGCTCCAAACTTGCAGTTGACACTGAGTTTTTCTCAAATTTTGTGCAAGGTGCACAGAGCTCATAAGAGCTTATCATAGTCTGATTTTTGGTGAAATTGATCTCAACCAGGTCTGCTTTAGGTTCCAATCTGTAGTTTTCAGTTTGAGCTTATTTTTAAGCTGGTACTTGTGCTTAAAGTTTGTACCAAAAATCTGTTTCTAGCTTAAAACTCATTGCATCAAATCTTTGTAGTTTGTTATTCTGTGGTTTATGCTTGTTGATATTGGTTGCATTTCAGTACTTTTAGCACATTAGAACTTCTGTAATCAGTGGGTGGCTTGTTTGTTTCATTTGGCTTATTTTAGTGCTTATTTATAAGCACTTGTTTTAGCAGTTTCATTTTCTTACAAACAAGCACTTGTTTTTCTAATTTTCTCAGATTCCTTATATAATTTTAGAGTTTTCCTGAAATTTTCAGATTTTTCTAAGTTGATTTGCTATTTTTCTTAATTTAAATTAGTTTTTAAGCATTTTTAAATAGCATTTAATATAAAAAATTCAGAAAAGGTTCAAAAAAAATAAGTTTTCAATTTTATTAGGTTTAGATAAATATAAAAAGTAAAAAAAGTAATTTTCCAGATTTTTCATAGTTTATTTTGTAATTTTTAGTAATTTAAATAGTTTAAAATAGTTTAAAATTCATAAAAAATACAAAAATAATCAGAAAAATACAAAAATAGTTTTGAAAATTCTAATTTGATAATTTAGACTTTTTCAATTCATAATTTTATTTTTATAGCTTTATTTCCTATTTTCTTGTATTTTAGGTAATTATTAAATAGTTAAAAATAGTTTTTAATTAATAATAATTAGATAATTAGTTATAAAAATAATTTTCTTTTTCTAAAACTCTTCTTTTATCATTAGGATTGTAAAAATATATTTTTCATATTTTTAGGATTTATATTGTGTCAGTTTCACTTTTTATTTTGTACATCGCGTAGTTTTTAATTTCAGTTTTATTAAAACATAAAAACAAAAACATCATTTTAAAAATAGTGATAGCGTTTATTTAATAGATTTTATCTTTTTTAACTTTCTTTAATTTGCATTTAAGCCATTGTAATTTGTTGGCTATTTCTGTAGTTATAATCCTATTCAAATCTCTTTTCTGTTCAAATTTCCCGATCACTATACGTTTGATAATCCATTGCATAGCTCGCTGGGACATAACGACCCGGGGAAACACTATACTCCCCAGATCTTCATTGAGTTCGTTCCTGAGCCGTTTTAAGGTTCTCACGGTCTGTCATTCACAAGTGGCAGGCTTGTGTGAGAAACCTTGACTGTTCTGGAGCGCATCAAATTTTTGGCGCCGCTGCCGGGGAACTGTGCTAATTGTCTTCCGTCTAGCAGATTAGTTGTTTGAATACTCACTCATTTATTCATATCATCCATCTATCTATCTATATATATATCCATATTTTTCTTAAAAAAATCCAAAAACCCAAAAACATCCAAAAACGTATAAAACACAAAAATAATTTTCTTTTGTTTATATATATGTATCAAATAATAAAAATACAAAAAGATTCGTCGTTTTCTTTAATAATAACAACTTAAAAGATTACCACCGCAAACCAAGGCAGTGCACTACCTAACTGGGGGTGCGACCATAATAAGTTCCCGAACTAAAGATTTAAAACTTGCCTTTGTGTCCTTGTGATTGGTGTACCTTTTTCAAAGAAGCCATTCATATTGTGATTATTGGTTAAGTTCACTGTTGTTTTGCCTCGATCTTGTGTTAATTGATTTTGTTGTGATATCGACGTTTCAGAACCAGAAAACCCTAAAGATTCTCCTCACCCCATTTTTATAAAACGTCTTCATAATTCTCGTTCTCATATGAAATATCTTCATAATTCCATTTCTCTCCTTAACTCTGAGAGTCCTTAGAGTTAACTCTAGTGCATGCGCACTCGTTCTTCTAGATCATTGAGTCCTTTGCGTGATCTAGCAGAAATTCCTAGAAGACGTTCTCGTAGGCGTGCTGCCCAAATAGTCGAACCCGAGATTCGTACTATTTCTAACAACACCAT